>AYEL01081355.1:0-25040 GCA_000484575.1 Olivierus martensii | reverse complement strand
ATAAATATTCAAAGTAGTTTAAAATTATTATTTTATTAAAAATTCTTTTAAATATTTATTTTCTCTTCCTATGTCCTAAGCTTAACATATTATTTATTTTTCGTAAACTAAAATCTGTTTTTTAAATTTTTATTTTTATTTTAACATATTACAATTTAAGTACTTAAATTCTTTTTGCTGCTTTTTAATTAATGATAATTATTATTATTATTATTATTATTATTATTATTAAACATTGTTCTCTTCTGCATGGTAAATACGCGAACAATTCGAGAATAAGACGTTCATTAATTTGATCGCTGCATAGAAAATTATATTTAAATATTAATATCGTCGTCGTAAAGTATGATACTAAGTTTCATTTCCTCTCATTTCGAATGCGATAATAGCATTCGGAATGCAACTAAGGTATTTTGAGCTCATCAAGACTCCATTAACAATTTTTCTATTTCTTTTGATTCTTAAAGAGGCAAAGAGAGGAAGTTGCATTCTTCCAATAGCCACATTCTCTCCAAGAAAATGGAATTATCTTTTGACAAATCGCCACTGCCAAGCGGTGGGAGATGCGAAGCGATAGTATCTACGCTTCGACAGTCATTTTCAAAGATATTCCTAGCAAAAAGATTGGCTGTATGATTTCCCTTAAAGCCTACACGACAGTGATATGTATTGAAGACCTTTTCACATTGACCATTCGCTCTTTCGAGTAGCATACACCAATATAGCATGAGTAATTCTTGCGATATAATATTATACGTTCGAGTACGATTCGTCTTTATCAAACATAAAGACCGACCGCATCAAAGGAAAAATCTCACTTCGATGGAGAATTTTTTATTTTTTATTTTTTACCGAGTTTAATACCATTTAAAAAAAAGTACAGATTTACATTTATTAAAGTTATAAATAAATAAATTAAATAAATAAAGAGTAATACGGTTTTATAATCTCTTGAAGTTGGAAAATTTCTTTAAACTAGATTTATTTTATTGCAGTAAAGACAACCAAGACAAAAGTAATGGGTAAATAAGGACACTATATAGTTTGATTTCTCTAAAAGCCTATTGGACGAAGAAAACCATAATCCCTTGGATAAACTTCCAACCATACAATAAAATATTAAAACATCAGAAGAGTATTCTACTTTTTGAAGTTCCATCTGAGTTGAGTGTCATTTCTTGTAGATACAGAGGTAATTACCTACACAATGAAACCTTCCGTAACTAACCAAAAAACCCGTGGGCACTGAAAGGATGGGATGAAAAGTAGTGGAAATTGGAGAGATAATTAAAGACCTCAGTGGATTTTTAGTGCTTCGATACATTGCACGAACGGTCTTAAAGTTCAGCCTGCTGGTAGTATCAAAATGTGAACTGCAGAAGGTTGTAAATTACTACTGGTAATACTATTTCCCATGACAGAACAGAAACTAGTCTTATATAAATTACCAACGATAGAAGGTTAAACCAGATGAGGTTTATAAATTGCCTTTACTTCTCATACAAAATACTACGGAATGACTCATTATATTTCACTTTTTGAATAAAAAGAAAGATTATGTGCTTCCTCTTTAATTACCTAATTTTATGAACGAAACGATACCAAACCGTGATATGTTACTTGTCGCTATTAATGGATTGGAAAATTACAAATATTATTCATCGATCTGCTCTCTAATAAATAAATATCCCGATACATCAAAAAAACTGCTTTTTATCTGATAAATTTTTTCCTGGAAATATTTTTGGAATAAGTCTCATAATGTTTATTAAGAAAAGCCTCAAACTATAAAAACACTTTTTTATTAAGCTCTAAAAATGTTAACCTAAGGAAAACTTGGTGAGCAAGTTTGTTTAATAACACTTGGCAACGCAGTTTTGATTTATTATTTGATAGTATTAATATCCTGTTTTATATTCCGAAAATGCACTTTTTGTTCAGTATCATTATCAGAATTTAAAAAGTATATTACTCTGCTTTCAGAGTTATTATGCCGAGAAAAATATTGTTCGAATTTTTATGAAAGGAACACGTATTAGAAAAGCGATAAAAATACGTAATTATACTTAAAAAGGTTAAATAACTTATTTAAAATTGAGCCTTTATGGTACAAATTTATCATAAAAACACTCTTCATTCCATATAATTCTATGGAAAAATATTGCAGCAACGTGCATTAAAGCATATGAATGCTTAAAAATTACATTTTTTGACTGTATGCAGTTGATTAAATCTGATGATAATGCTTTTTTTAATTATTAGGAAGATAATTTTCATTATGAAATATAAGAATAAAGCAATATGTTTGTAAAAATGTACAAAATTCTTTTAATAATTTAATTTATCTTGATCACCATGGAATTTCTGATTCCCTAAGACTCCAGCGATCAAAACAGTTTTCGTTAGCCTAAACAGTTGAAACTTTAATGATGATTGTAAATATTTATTCAATAAAAATCATTCAAATTATAAACATTTTGGATTTATAAATAATTTTAATGTTTATTTATCCGTTTGTTTGCTGTATTTGCGATTATCAGCGGCATTCGATTTTTGATCCAGGAAAATTAAAAGATAATCATGTTTATTTTAGTTTTAATGTATAATGATGAATTTTTTATGATAAATCTGTAAAAAAAAAGATTTGAATATTTATTTTGAAAATTTATGTAAGAGTTCTGGTTGAAAAATGAGTTTGAAAATATTTTGAAATAATATGATTGAGTATGTTTAACATAGTAAAAATATTTTTTTTGGTTTTAAATATTGTGTACTGAATTTAATATTTATATAATTTTCAAATAAACTTTTTAAAAAATGGTTTTATTTTCTTATAACCACGCAAATAAAATTCATCAAAGAAATTTCCAAGAATAAACATTTTCTTTTTCATAATTACTTTCGAGAATTTTTAGTCTTGAGAGATTTTAAAAATTGTAAAGAAATTTTTTCTATCTAACAGCCAGAAGTTAAAAAGAAGTAAAACTTATTTTATTTTATATATTTTTTTTTTTTTACTCAAACTGTATGATAAAAATGCTCACAGACACATATAACTTTTACACACTAAGATCGCCTGATAAAAGATATAACAATAATAATAATAAAAATAGTCTACATAGATTATATTTATTGATAATTTATTAGATATACAAACAATGAAACTCAAATAAATTTTAAAAATATGTATATTGGCATGCAGACGGATAAAAAATAAGAATAATATTTTGAGTAAACATGATATTCCGTAAGAAAAAGTGTTTTAAAAATCTATATTTTTAAGAATAAACGAATCTCTCAGCGCATTTTTTAATTAATATGCAAATATAAAACGATCAGTGCAGTAGATTCAAACATAAATCGGTTATTTTAATTAATGAATTATAATAAAAAAATACATATAAAATAACTTTTTCCTTGTTTTATGAACATTCTTTAAATTAATTATACGAGACTATTTATTAACTACCAAAATAATTAACGAGGAATGTTGAAATAAAGAAAAAAAGAAGACGAAAATTTATAAAAATTCGGTATTAAAATATATTCGGAAAATGATATTAAAAAGGAACGACAGCAGATGCATATTTTTACCAGTTTTATCTACTTCACTTTTAAAATATTTGCATATATGATCTTTCAAATATGTATTGTCAGAAAAATGTCAAAAAAGAGTTTGTTTCTTTCATGAACGGTGACAAACACGACTTCTTCTCAAAGAAATTTCCCCGGTTATAATTCGAAGTTATAAACACGCGTAATATATTGATATATATATATATTTTTATTATTCGTCTTTATTTTTTTACGCGTTGTTTAAAAATCCACTTTAAAATATTTATTCGAAAATCATTATCATCATTATCTTATTATATTTATTTACGAAATTGTTCAGTTGTAGAGCAATAAAAATTTATTTGGAGAATTTGGGTGAGGTTTGTTTTATAGTATCTAACTTCGGGATATTACTTTTACTTTGTCAATAAAACTGATACGTTATGTGATTCAATGCGATATCATCGAAGAAATCTTTATGTCAGAAATAGTTTAAGTGAAAGAAACATTACTAAAACGATACCAGGAAAAGAAACAAGTCAGGTCAATAATGTTCCACCTTGTCGAATGCCCATATATATATATATGATCAGAAAAACCTTTCGAAACATTACTTGGCATTATTATATAAATATATATATATATTAAAATAAAACTTACAATATACAGAAGACATACTAACGAACATAATTAAGAAAATATAATTATCATTAATAATAATGATAATATTTAAAAAATTAGATTGATATTCTAGACTCCATATAGAGTTCAGTTTTCGCAATTTAGTTTTAGTTAACGTTTTATTATATTTTCTCTTTCTTTTCATAAAAGTTGATTGCTTGGCCTAGAGATTTTTAACAGATGTTTTTTGAGATGTTTCATCAATTTGCTTCTTCTCTCCTTACAATTCTTGTCGCCTCCTTAATGGCAAATTCCGAAGCTGAGGGAAATACAGTGAAAAACCACATCTGCACTCACATACGGAAAGAAAAATTGCAACAAATGGATGAAGATTATGATTTTTTTATCGACTAAATATTGCCAACACGTGTTAGGTTCGACTCAAAATATAATAACAATAAATAATTAATAAAGCATTCAATTTTATTCAATTGATAGTAGCCTATATATGTATATGAATGCGGTTAAAAATTTGATGTATAGTTTGAATATTGAAAATAAATTAATCTTTAAAAAAATTCTCTAATAATAATTAAAAGAGTTCGTTTTAACCCAATCCGATCAATATATTTAGCAATATAAATTAGTGATGAGGTTTAAAAATTAAAGATTCCATTAAGGTTACATTGGCAACAAAAAAAAAAAACTAAAAAAACACTTGATTGCACCTTAGTTAAAAAATTAAATTTCCAAATGAAAGATTCCATTAAAGATTTAAAAACAATAAATTGGAAAAAGGCTATAAAAACAATAGTTAATTTTGAACTTTAAAGTTCACAGTGATTGTCAGCTTCTATTGTAAGAGAACAAAGAATTTCATTTTGTTGATGGATGGTTTTAAAACGTCATTCTGAACTGATTCCACGGTAATGTGCAATTTGTAATTTTAATAGTGAACATAGAAGACAATTTTGATATATATTTTCATTATGTAACATGTTTCACTTTGATTAAATTATTATTTCGTCTAGTTTTGAATATCACGTTACAGAAATAACGTTAGCTACATAATTGAATCTTGCAATGATTTTTTTAATATATATAATATTTTTTAAGACGACGTTTTAGTTTTTCCATAAAATTTATTGTTGTTCTAGAATGTTGCTTTAATCTAAATGCTATTCTATCCTTAGTTTGATAATACTTTAGTAAAACCCGTGTTGAACAACACTGCGTATTAACATAATTAAAGTAGTGAAAGAAAGGAAATTGAAGCAATTTTTATCTTGCAAAGTTTCCATTCCAGTAAAGCCAATGACATTAAAGTTAAGGTGACGAACCAGAAATGAGTCTGGAGACAAGAGATGATACAGAAGTAGGAAAAAAAAAAGAAAGCCGAGAAGATATCGCCAATTGTCATGAGATATATCCCAGCCTGTCTTTAGGGGGTCTATTATGAAGCTGATTACTAAAGCAGAATCATCGGACTAAGAAGTAAAAAAAGAAATAGGGAACATTCTTTATTTCTATTGCGTTCAATGATAAAAAAAGACTCTACTTAAGCAAAGAAGTATTTTTTAATCTTCGCCAAACTAATAAAAAAATTTTTTTGAACGAATGATCTCTCTTGTAAATTCGTATTAAAGTTACCACTTTTTTCTCTTCTTCTTCTTCTTCTTCTTATTATTTTTCGTAAACGAATTTTCGCAAAATTTCTACTTAAAATTTTGTTAATGTAGATTTGTAAAATATTTTAAGAGGTTTCGTGTGCAAGTAATTAATTTTTATTTTCGGTGGTACAAGGTGATTTCACCTTATTCATTATCTCGTTATAAACATGGTGAACGAGATAAATGAGCAACATCTACTTATTTATTGAACTGTTTTCACAATAACTTAAATGCAATAATTAATGAATATATTTTCCAAATCTCATTTATCAAATTCTCTCGTCTTATACGCGTAAAGTTGCACGGTTATGCGTCATGCTATATAATTCCATTGAAACGTTTAACAATTATAACAATATCATTTCATCGCGGCGTTAAAAATTGAAAAAAAATTCGAAAAATTATTAAAAAACGCGTATTTATTTATGGACTTTAATGCGGATAATAATTAAATTCATTTACGTCGCTCCCGACGAATATTTAGCGTAGGTATATATATATATTTTAATTATTTATAGACTAGGTTGACATAGATGTAACGATTATTTCCATTCACAGGCATAAATTGCGACAGAATGAGAGTGCCATTATATGAAATATTAATTTACATTCACAGCATATTAATTTTAGAGTTCATTCCGGCAACTATTTATTACAATATTTTTCTTTCGAAACGTTGTTGCCGCTTAAACTTAATAAATCTGCCGAATTAGATCAAAAGCCTTAAAATCGAATATTAAAGCCTAGATGAAAAGTCATACTTTATAAAATATGTCTTTCGTCCGTGATTAAGAATTTAATCGAGAGTTCTAGACAGTAAGGAGTCAGAAAATTTTAGTCTCAGTAGTAGTGCTGCTCGCTAATCGATAATCTGATATAAATCTTATCATTCCTTAAAGCATTATTTTACGTATTTATAGTGTCACTCATAATTACGTTTAATCCATTCTGTTTCGAACTTTTCTGGTTTTATCTTTTAAGCTGGATTAGTAGATAACATGAAAATTTTAATTGCGTTTAAAGTTTATCGCATTATTTATGCGATAAAAATGAAAAACGAATGCTTATATATAAATATATTAATGTCGTAAATACGCAAATTCTGTCATTAATTTTATTATTGCTAGTACAGAACTTTAATTAGTAACTGTTAGTTTTATAGAATGAACAGTGTAGCTTGCTATATCTATATATATAAAGACAAGTACATGGCATTCTAGAAAACTAATCAGTGCTGTTCTTGTGGGAATTGCTACATCCATTAAGAAACAAGCTAAGTTAAGATGTCTAGATTTTTTTTCTTTTCTTTTTTTCATTATATCATGAAATTCTTAGCACGCCATTAATAATAAAAAGTAATTCGTTTAATATCTCCGAGAGAAAGGACATTAAATTCAGTAAATTCGAAACGTCGCTACTATATAGTTAGTTTCCGAACTTTATATGAATTATTCGTTCTAAAGTAAAATAATTATCTTGTTTTAATATACAAACACACATTTTATAAATATTCATAAATATATAATTTATGAACAGAAACATGTGATGCCACTAGAGGAAGTGGTTAATTCAGTTTTGAGAACATATAATGGGGCATGTTAGCACAAATTACACTTACTTAATTACGTATATTAAATGTACAGCTAGAATAATGATTAATCGTCGTTATGATGCAGTGGGAAAACTCTTCGAACTTTCTAATTTTCTACTATTTTAATGATAAATATGAAACCAAAATAAAGAAGTATAAAGTTTCTAATTGTCATCTACTGCTCGTTTATAATCCAGGAGGTAAAAATTAATTCCAAAATGTATCTTAAGAATAAAATCATACGAATATTTTAACAGAAAATTCTAACATTTCAAGCAATCGATGGAACGAGTTGAGTATTGCTTTCTTGAAACATCAACTACAAACATTGAGAAACCTGGACTAACAACTGTTGTGTTTGATATGTTTTTAAGAATGTTCTTTTTTAGGATTTTTAATTTAGTCACAGTAAAATGTGATAATTTTAAACGTACGTAATGCTGTCAAAAGTTATGAGATCTGTTTGGCATGCGGAACATTGTTTAAAATGGCCTGCTGCATTGCTCCAACTATTCTATAGGTCAGTGCCTCAGAGCGTCGTCGACTTTACTGAATTTTTCATTTTTAACAAATTCTATGGGGCTCCATTACATTATATATATGTGAAATATTTCATGATTTACTACGATTTATTAAATATTAATTTTTATTTCAATAAATAAAGAATTTCTTAAAATTTATTGGAAACAATAAAAAACGTATCACAATCGTACTATTCTAACAAGAATTATTCCCTCGTTTTATCTGATACAACTGAATATCGGTTCTGCCAACTGAAATAAATCCTTACTTGTGAGAAATCGACTACATTCATTTTATATACAGTATATACACACACTAAAACAAATTAAAGTTAATTCTGAATATCAAGAAAAATCCCAACTGATAAATCTGATATTGACTAAGCTAGTTCTCATGAAAATATCCGAATGTTGCAAACCTTCAAGAATTTTTTTCACTTGACAAATTTGGGGTTTCATCCAAATTTTTATCTTATTTTAGTGTTTTATTATCGAATTTTTTTATATACAATTTTGGAGAAAGCAATCTAAAGATCAAAAGAACAAGTAAAATATCTATCATTCATCTTCATATGAATATAATGCAAGAATATAGATAAATTTATAAATAAACATACAAAAGATATATTTATTGACTTCAATATAGATAATAGAAAAAGGTGAGTGCTCGGATAAAAACCAATCTCTTAGACACAATTGTTTTATGCTTACATTTATTTTCTTTCGAAAAGTAATGCCACTGTTTTCTCCAATATATATATACATATATATATTTTATTTTTTGTAATATATATATAATTTTTCATGAATAAAATAACATTTTTTCTATGTAGCTCTAAAGTTATAAGTGTGATAAGCAGTACCTCTACACCTGACTGAATATTTTGACTTTATATTCAATATAAAATGTAAATTATCGAAAAAATTCTATTTATTATTATCCTGGATGCTTTAATATTAGAAATTATATCTCATGTACTTGTAAATTTAGACATTTTTCCATGTTTGAGTATTTTTGAGTACGATTTTTGTATCTGTTAGATGAAAAGAATTATGTATAATTACGTAGTTCTTTTGGAAATTTTCAGGAAATTTTCAGTAAGAAATTAATTCATTTTTTAAATAACAGAAAAAGACCAAAGGAAAAAATAATAATTTTTTAACAATTTATAAATAAATTTGTTTTAATTATCATAATAAACTAAAACTTTCAACACGTTATATATTCACCATGCTTTATGAAATAATCTTATTACGCACAAATAATTTTAATAAAATTATATTTATCTGCAAAATTTAAATTTGTTTTTTCTGAAAACTTCAAATTTCCACATTCAAATTTTTTTATGATGATTTTTCCTTCTGACAAGTTTTAATTTAATTAGTTTAACGAATTTTATTTTTTTCTGTTGTTCTAAATGTAAATAAAATTATTATTTTTTTATTATTTCTGATACTTTTAAATTAAGAAACGAAGTCTAAATATTACGATTTTTATTTTTTAATTTCCTAAATTCTCCTATAATTATGCGAGTTTTAGCTTAACTTTTCTTGTTTATAAATTATTTATGTTTAAATGCCGTTAAGTAATATCAAAATTTACTTCGGAAGAACGTTATCCTGAACTTGCTCCTTGATAAACTAGAAGGAACTGGTACAAAATTAAAATAGTTTATAGCAAATTCGATAATTTCCTAAATAAATTATCCGGCTACCACTACCGTACTCGGATGCTTATAGTACAGAAAAAAAAAATCGCTAATTATTTACACTATCTGAGTGTCGATAATTTAAGTCAATGCCTTCCAAACCGTTTGAGTTGTTCTTGGGCTTGCTCTGGTGTTTGTATTGCATCATGTTTTCCCATTACCTCGTTTGTTCAACTGAAGCGTGGAGAACAAAATTTCCTGGACAGCTGGTGACGATTATAACCCTAATGAGGTGGCCAAACCCATCCAAAGCAGAGAAAACATTTATGTACAGCTTTGCTATAGATCTGGGTATTTTTGCCGCCATAAGTACATTATTTATAATAATACGCTCTTAAAATATTTACATAAAAATTAACAGCGGCTCTTGTCGAATCGCAGAAATTATCGAATTAAAAATTCGTAAACAGAAAGAGGGGAGGGAAAAAATCTGATTTTCTCTCTCTCCAATCAATATCTAAAATGGCAAATCGTTTTTTGAACTTTAAAGAATTCAATCACTTCCCAAACTTGGATTTTTTTCTGCCTCATCGATATCATGATCGTATTAAAGGATTCCTTTGGTAGGATCAACCACTAGTATTGGTCGTAATAGAGAACGTGGGTTGAGTGTATACAAACTTTAAGTGCAATGATGAACTTTACAGTGGGACGTGTTCTTTCAACCAAATTCGATTTTTTTCTAGCGACTTGTAAGTTGTTTGGGATAAATACCGAGTAAAGAATGTTGCCATCATCTTCTTATTTTTTTCTGTTTACGCGATAAAACGACTAATATCTCAGTTTTCATTAGAATTTTCGTTTTGTTGTATTATTTATAAAACGAGAGCTACGTGAACTGTTTAAAATCTGGACTACATTCATGTAGACATCTTTATCAAGAAAATCTGTCCTGAATAAATTTTTTACACTTTGACTAATAAAAAAAATTGAAAATTTTACTAGCATATGTATACATCGAAACATTTTAATGATTTTTTTTATTATTTATATAAGAATTGTATTGAAATTTTATGTATAGTTTCTTCAGTTAATCGAATGTACGATTATATGGCGAATTTGTATTAAAACAACATTAAATTTTCTTCATTTACGATTAATTATTAATACAATTGTAAACATTTTGATAATTCTTTATGAACAAAATTATATTTTTTTCTTCCATTAGAGAACGAGGCAAAGAAGAAAAAAAATAGAGATCGGAATGAAACATTTCTACATTTTTACACGGTCATATCTACCATCAAACATATTCGCACAAAAAGAATTATAAAAATAAAAAAAAAGTGTACTTTAATCGAGTCGACATTCTTCAACTAACGGTGTCACGCATATCATTAGGAATATATATATATATATATATCGTAATTTTTTTTCTTTGTTCATAATATCGTATCCATCAATAAGTTTCGGCTTTGAGAAAATGTTGTACGAATATCTGATAACACACATGGAAGTGATAAATCTTCATTGTCAACAATTAAAGAGAGTGTTTATCTTTCTGATGATCTATATCACAAATAGGAAAATCCGTCCAGAAAGTTATCTAGAAGCGACTGCCGAAAGTTCACGTTTTTAAAACGTAAAAAGAAAAAAAGAAAAAAAAAACGAAACGTAATTGGATTTTTTTTCATTCACTTACCGATGGCAACAGTAGATAGGCAGATTAGCGATAATATTAGAATTTTCCAACTCATGTCAGTTGTGGCTTTATCCAATTTGACGTCGGAGGATGAGGAACTGAGGTTATCCTATGCGATGCACTTGTCTAAACTGACGACTGCCAAGAAGAGTAAGAGGACAGCGCATGACTGGTCCTTCATGCGGGGTTCGCTTCTGTATGTGGAGATGCGGTCGGTTCCACTTCCTTCCGGGAAGGACGGAACTTCCATTGAAAATTAAATTCGTTTTTAAATTTCCATTTATGCTCAGATACATTCATTTATATGGTAATCGTTAATCAGACTTTTCATCGAAACTCTGCATCAAATTCGTAAAAATTTATCATTATTATTATCATTATTTTTACTTATATCGGTTAACGTGTCGATGGTTAATAAATCTATTTGCATTAAAATGGTATTGGACAAATCCGACTTTCGAGATCGGACTCTTCTGTTTTGTTTCAACCCCATTTTGATACACAAACTGCGTATTCAGATTTAACGACTAGCCATATGCAACTAAAGCTAAGATAATTAGATATAATAATTTATCATAATCTAGCGAGATTGGACGATCTTTGTTTATACAGGTTCGTCGTAGTAAAAGCTAACCTTCTTCGATCAATACTAACAGCAAGTTTCTTTATAAGAGACAATAGACAAACCCCTTTTAACTGTTATCCCTGGATAAATAGCATGAACTCTCTAAAAAATTTGCAAAGATGATACCACCGAGATCGTCTTACATGACATCATTCAAATTTTATTTATATCTTGTATAGAATATTTATAAAAATAAAGAAAATTGTACGTTGAATTGAATGCTACTGAATGCATTCAAATGAACTCTGAGATGAAATTATTGATGTATTCATCTGTGTAATTTAACTATTATCCCATTTTTCTTCAGATTTCAGTTATTTCTTTTGAATTTAATAAAAATAATATTAAAAAAAAAAACATGAAATGATGCTATAAAGTTGACAACAAACTCCAGTTATTCTTTGCTGCTTATTAATATCATAATGATGAAGTTGGTTAGTTAATCAATGTTGTTCTTATGTAAGCAAGTTGCTTATTTTAAAAAATATATGATTTTTTTAGCCAATTTTTAAAATATTTTTTTAAAAATTGTGAAATATTATATATAAATATTGAATAATATCCGAATTTATTATATTAGCTAGCTATATTTCGTTTCATGTTAATGTCGGGATATTTTTCAAATATTCTACTATCAGAAAGTGAAAATATATAAACCATAAATTTTTTATGGTAACATTGATTGCCGAAAGTTTGAAATTTCAAAAAATATATATATATACTTTATAGAGTTAAATGTTGAATTGGACTGCCAACAAACTTTTGAGTGAATGAAACCTTTATAACTCATTCCAGACACTTTCAATTTTTTATTGAAATATATCAATATGATTTATTTTTTAAATATATATTCAGTATATATTTATATATTATTCTACAGAATATTATATGTAAAAAAATTAAAAATTATTTTATCGTAAAGTATTAATTTTTTTCGAATAAAGAAGAAATTAAAGAGCGATTCCTATTAGGATCATCGATTCGATAACGTTTAAAATTGAACAAATTGGCATAAAATTAAATTGTGACACAGTAAATTTGGTTATAATGCGATATAAAATTTAATTATGACGTAAGAGCGTAACATTGATTTTGGCTGTCATGGAATAAGGAGAAACTGTTCAATAACTGTATTACTGATATGGATTTCATGTTCTGGAATTAACTCTATCTGGATTATTATAGAAGCCTTTTGTTGACTAAACTCAGATAATACATGCGTTTTCTTTACTGATTTATTCCATATCGACGATAAACATTCACAATTTGTTATTAGTATGTACTCTAATTAAATATATATACACACACATTTATATATATATATAAGTGAACGATAATCGTGTTAAATTACTTTCCAGCAAAGTGTTGCTCGTTGTATGACTATATAGTAATTCTATGTCAAGGAGAAAGTTGAAAATAATAAAAATGAATAATATTAAGAAAGAGAAAAATCTGAAAACAAGGTTTTCTTAGAGAAACAACATAAAATAGTTTACAAATGCTGCATAGTTGGAATTACCATCAGTAAATTTTCAACATGTAATGTTGTAAAGAAATTCTTAGATGTTATAATTTCATAAAAGGGAGAACAAACACAAAAATGATAAATTGTAAATAAAATATTTTAACTTTTTTATAAGAATTAATCCTGATTTTTTTATTATTATTATTTTTATTTTCAAAAAAATAAACACGAAAGTTTGCAGTTTTCATTTAACTTTTGTTTCAACATGGCGAAGTAACGATTAAAGTGAGATTAAATGTGCACATTTTGTGTTAAAAATAGAAAGCATTTTCGGAAGGTAATAGATAAAATGAACGTTTTTATTTTTATTTTTTATTTTTTGAAAATTGAACGAGTGTTATCAGAAAATTATCATTAAAACTTCGCATGGAATAAAACTTAACGTTTAAAAAAATTATATATATATATATATGTGTATATAAAATTTAGTTACTTAATTCGATAAATTCTCATTAACAAGCAATTTAATTACCTTTAATAGTTTTGTTTAAATTCCGGATGAAATTGTTTACCATTTTGGTTAATCAAAAACAGAAAAGAAAGAAATAATTGTGCCTATTAACTATTAGAAAATAAATATAATTTTTCTCCTTATTTTCTTCGATTATACAACAAAATGGTAAACAATTTTATCTAGCATCTTATCTTAATTATTAATTAAAGGTAATAAAATATGATTAATACGAAAACATTTTACGATTTTTTTATATCTGTTATAATTGCTCTATAAGCTCACTTTAACCGGCTGAATATAGCCATAAAGAGAATTAATTGCGGATTATTTTTTATACGTGAGTAGTTTAGGTATATATCATTATTATACCAAGCAAAATTACTCGGTTCAAAATTTAATCTTCAAAAATAGCAATTATTAAAAATTATACTGTTTTCAATTTGTCTTTGTTGCAGCAAAATTACTTCTTGATTTTTTCTTATTTATTTTTTTTTTCTTACTCTTAATCAAAATATATATATATATATATATATCACTAGTTTATTTGTCAGAGTTCCGGGATCATGTATTGTCCCATAAGCTTCCAATTTAATCTCATAAAAATTCTTCATATCATCACTCTCTCCTACGTGATAGATGTGGCATTTTTTTGTTTTCTTTCAGTCATGAGGCATCCAAATGCACATAAGACTTCTCAATTTTCTTCATTTTTCTATGCTTATCTTATTGTTTATCCATTATTGAGCACGGTTTCTATTAAAATTTATTTTCTCTAAATTTCCTAAAAAAAAAGAACTAAAAATATCTCGAAATTGTACATTCGATATAATTTTTATATTAAAAATACCGTACCGATTTAGAAAAGATAAAATTTTATTTTAAAATAAGACATATTTCACTTAAAGTAAAGAATATTTTTCTCCAATGGTAAAGATGAATAATTTTAAGATATTCTTTATTTTACATACACAAACTTGAATATCATAATATTTTGCATGCAGCTTAAGAATAATCTTGAGAATAATAATAATAATAATAATACTGTCAGAAACTTCTTTAAAATTTAATACTTGACGTTTGAATTTAAGTTAAATTACGTATAAAAGATTGTTACTGCAGAAACAACTTATCACTTTTTTTTTAATATAAAATGCTGTAGTTGATAAAGTACCTCAGTTGGTTGCTCTACAACATTATATATATATTTTTAAATTTATTTTAATGTAAAAAAATTCGTTAAAATTTCCATAATTTTGATCAATAATCACGTATCGTTAACAAAATGAATGCATAAATATGTAAAAGTGTATATACAGTATAGTATAACAGTCCTACGTTACGCCAGAAACCGAAATAAAATTTAAAATAATTATAGAATTAGAAAGAAATTAAAAAAAAACAAGAGATTATAAACATAAACAACTTTATTATGTTTTAAAGAAAGCTGTTAAAATAAATTTTGTTTCAACAAATAAAGCCAAACAAGTAAAGATTTAATTACAAAACAAACAATACTCCAACATTTCTACTCATTAATTTATATTGTTCATTTCAGATGCATTTATTTCCTATAGATGCATACTACTATTTACAATAGATAAAAAATAATATATCTGTAATTTATTTAACTTCAGTACATATCGAATTTTGTTTGTTCTTCTTCTCTTATATATTTTTATGTTTAAAAATTTATTTTTTTATATATATAAAATTTTTCTGTAATTTTCCTAGTTCGATCGATATTGTTTTTATTAATATTTTTTTAACTTTCATGTTACCGGAATACATTGAATAGCGAGGTTAATTGGTTCCAAGAAGCATCTGAGCTATGCAAAACCGCGTTGTTCGAAGTCTATTTATAATGGATTTCAATTTAATCTGTTTATTACGAAGATTTGGAATAATAAAAATGTTTAAAAATAAAAGAAAAAATATTTTTTTAACTAAATAACAAAGAAAATCATTTTAAACTGATATAAAAGTTGTAGAAAACATTAGGATTCATCCTTGGGACTCATTCATTGAATTCTCACGTACTATTTTAGCAAACGAAATGCCATTCTCGTGACATTTTATAATTTCAAGTTTCTTCTCTATTGTCAACCACTTGCGTTGTTTTGTTACTCGAATAGTGTCTTCATTGTTTTGTCTCTTTTAACTCATACTTAAATAGGTACAATTGTCGCCTTGCCGAAGCACGGCGAAAGTAATACACATCGAAAGGGGGGCCGAAACACGCAAAAAATCCCTAATGTACCAGGAATCAAAGATCAAACGTTTACGAGATACAGAGGCATCTAGGCTGCATAGTGGAGCACGGGAACGCGACGCATCGCGTCGCAGATCGCAGCGAGGCCAGGCACAACGCCAACCGTATGCGCCATTTACAATAAACGGAACTTTGCGGGTCTATATCCCGTAAACGTTTGATCTTTGACCTTGGTTCACTAGGGATTTTTTGCGTGTTTCAGACCCCCTTTCGATGTGTATTACTTTCGCCTTCCTTCGGTAAGGCGACAATTGTACTCTTAAATAATAAAAGAATATTAAATACAAATATTAACGTAAATGATAGAATGCCAAGGAAAAAAACGCGTCTACGTGAGAGCCAATCGAAAAACTACTGCATAAACGTGGCTCTTGGTTGTCACCTACTGCGGTCAGTGTTGCCAATGTTGATATGTGTAATAATGGTAATAATCAATCTCCTTGATAATAATAAAAACCGCTTTGTTTAAAGCTATGCAAGGTATTCCTGTATTTTCTCTAATTCGCTTATTATTATTATTATTATTTTTTAAATATAAACACAGTACAATATTGCACAATATCAAAACTGCCACATTGTGAAATTTCAGATAAAAATAAAGCAAAAGAGCTTTATCGAAAACTGACAAAACTAAAAATTTCTACGCTCAATATCACAATTCTCGCAGGACTTCAACATTAAACACTGTTTTTCATTTGTGCAGTCAGAGCCGGCCCAAGACACGATGCAAGTGATGCATAGCACCATTTGCATCGTATCCGGCCGCCACTTTATGGGGGGCGCCTTACAAGATTATTTAGCCACTATTGTCTTTAAAAAAATATAGGGGCGCTATAAAAGAACTTTGCAACAGGGCGCCGACTACCCTACAGTCGGCTCTGTGTACAGTGTTTGATTAAAAAAATAAATTTCTTTCTGTACATGCTTGAATTTCATTACTATATCAATATAAAAATCTAAATGCAATAGTAATGAATAAAAGTAAGGTTTCTATAATGTTACTTTAATTACAAGATTAATAGATTTTAATGTATCGCATCAGCATATCCAGTTTCTGCATTACCAACAATGGAGAAAACCCTTTTTTAAAACAGGTTTTCTCCATTGTTGGTGATGCAATGAAAAATAAACTCAGAAATAGTATTTCCCTTTAGTTTTTGAAAAAGATTTTTAAAAAGAAATGCTATATATATATATTATGGGTATATGGGTATTAAGATTTCATTTTTTAATCTATATATATATATTGATTAAAAAATGCAATATTCATATCCATAAAAATATATTTTAATGCAAAAAAAAAACAATTAAAATAACTGCTATTGATTATAGAAGCGAAATATATTTATTGCCATTGTTTCTAGATTGCATAAATTTCTCGACTTATGTTTCTTTCAGCTCCATTTCTGAGTTTTTCACTGCATATAGGAAAAGAAAGCGATTTCATAACTTCTCCAGAAATTGCTGTATTTAATTTATAAGATAAATAAAGCTGAATAATATTCTCCTACTGATTGTACAGACGATGTCACAATGAATATTGTGATGTTCTCATTTGTATAAACAATAAAATAAACATTTTAATTTTCTTTCCTGGTATGTTTTAATATTGTATGAGATATTCGAAATTTCATTCTGATTCAAACGAAATTCGGTCAATTTGAATGAGAATCAGTGATGTTCCAGTGCAATTCTCATTTGTATAAACAATAAAATAAACATTTTAATTTTCTTTCCTGGTATGTTTTAATTTTGTATGAGATATTCGAAATTTCATTCTGATTCAAAAGAAATTCAGTCTATTTGAATGAGAATCAGTGATGTTCTAGTGCATTGTGAAATGTAAAATATTTCTATTCGTTTTCATTTTCGCGAATACATGTTTTGCATATTCGGAACATCCTTAATATAGATTGATACAAAAATTAATGGTAATACCGGGTGGTCATAAAATAACGTGAGGTGTTCAGAGCTCTCTAGCGCGTCATTTATTGGACGAAATGTAACAAAATTTAGTGGAAGTATACAGTGGAACATGGGGTCTCGATTTCGAAAGAAAACAAATTTAGTACCAAAAATCGCCAACAGGGGAATTGTGACGCTACAGAAGTGTAGAATGTGTGATTAAGGAATGTATAATCGCCAAATGAGATATTAACAGCGCAACATATCGCCGTGGAAGATGTGCGCCGCATGCAGTTCTTGGAACATCTGAATGGTGGTCATATTGAACCTCGTGTAATTAACAATAAATGTTGTTCAGAAACTTGAGGTGTACTGACTCATTTGGCAATTACACATTCCTTAATCACACATTCTACACTTCTGCAGCACCACAATCCCCTGTTGGCGACTTTTGGTACTAAATTTCTTTTTTTTTCGAAATCGAGACCCTATGTTCCACTGTATACGTCCACAAAATTTTGTTACATTTCGTCCAATACATGACGCGCTAGAGAACTCTGAATACCTCACGTTATTTTATGACCACCCGGTACATATGTATATACATATTAATATTATATATACGAGGGGCAGTCAAAAAGTTCCCGGAATTTTGTTGTAACTATTTATTACCACAATATAGGTACATATTTACTTAATCGCCTTCAAAATAGGCTCCTTCAGAACTCACACACTTGTTCCACTGCTCCTGCCATTGCTGGAAACAATGATGAAAGTCCTGTTTTGGTATCTTCCGAAGTTCAGCCGTCGCGTTGGTTTTGATGTCTTCTACGGTGGCAAAACGGTTACCTTTGAGGCCCTTTTTGATCTTGGGGAAGAGCCAGAAATCCGCTGGTGCTAAATCCGTTGAGTAGGGAGGCTGGTAGAGGAGTGGAATGCTCGTTTCTGCGAGCCATGTCCGCACAACAAGCGATGTGTGGGAGGGAGCACTGTCGTGATGCGAATTTGTACCAGCTGGACAAACTGTTAACGGCCCTTTCTACTTGCAGGTTTTGAAACCACTGAGGGAGGCAATCCGAAGAAAACGTCACGCGAAATGGCAAGGAAGATGGACTCTGCATCACGACAATGCTCCCTCCTATAGGTGTTCAGAGCTCTCTAGCGCGTCATTTATTGGACGAAATGTAACAAAATTTAGTGGACGTATACAGTGGAACACGGGGTCTCGATTTCGAAAGAAAACAAATTTAGTACCAAAAATCGCCAACAGGGGAATTGTGACGCTACAGAAGTGTAGAATGTGTGATTAAGGAATGTATAATCGCCAAATGAGATATTAACAGCGCAACATATCGCCGTGGAAGATGTGCGCCGCATGCAGTTCTTGGAACATCTGAATGGTGGTCATATTGAACCTCGTGTAATTAACAATAAATGTTGTTCAGAAACTTGAGGTGTACTGACTCATTTGGCGATTACACATTCCTTAATCACACATTCTACACTTCTGCAGCACCACAATCCCCTGTTGGCGACTTTTGGTACTAAATTTCTTTTTTTTTCGAAATCGAGACCCTATGTTCCACTGTATACGTCCACAAAATTTTGTTACATTTCGTCCAATACATGACGCGCTAGAGAACTCTGAATACCTCACGTTATTTTATGACCACCCGGTACATATGTATATACATATTAATATTATATATACGAGGGGCAGTCAAAAAGTTCCCGGAATTTTGTTGTAACTATTTATTACCACAATATAGGTACATATTTACTTAATCGCCTTCAAAATAGGCTCCTTCAGAACTCACACACTTGTTCCACCGCTCCTGCCATTGCTGGAAACAACGATGAAAGTCCTGTTTCGGTATCTTCCGATGTTCAGCCGTCGCGTTGGTTTTGATGTCTTCTACGGTGGCAAAACGGTTACCTTTGAGGCCCTTTTTGATCTTGGGGAAGAGCCAGAAATCCGCTGGTGCTAAATCCGTTGAGTAGGGAGGCTGGTAGAGGAGTGGAATGCTCGTTTCTGCGAGCCATGTCCGCACAACAAGCGATGTGTGGGAGGGAGCACTGTCGTGATGCGAATTTGTACCAGCTGGACAAACTGTTAACGGCCCTTTCTACTTGCAGGTTTTGAAACCACTGAGGGAGGCAATCCGAAGAAAACGTCACGCGAAATGGCGAGGAGGATGGACTCTGCATCACGACAATGCTCCCTCCTACAATATATATATATAAATTATAATAGTATAATATATAAAAATATCTTTAGATATTTGAATCCTCTTCTCAATTTATTCTAAGAAAAACTTGAATTTAAAATGCATTATTAATTAAATATTTCAAATATTTATTACTTTAAAATATAAGTTTGTAGTTTAATTAATATTTAAAATTTCATTAGAAATAAAATGTGGACATTCTGTAAATTAATTTTAATTAGGAATTAAGTATTAATTGACGTCGGTAGTGGAACTAAAATTATTTTTGTTAATATAGTTAAGGCACAAAGTAACGGATATGGCGAAGTGATTATGGCCATTGAGAATACCATTTTGATGTTTTGATATTTTTCGTATTTATACTTTAATACGGCTTATTGCATAAGTTATTAAGTTAAACTAGAGTAATAGTAACCTAATGAATGAACTCGTAAAGTAGAGAACTTGCAGAAAGTAATTTTATTCATTTATTTATATTTTTCCTGTAATAAGCGCTCATACGGATAGAGTACAAAGAAATGCCGAGGATAAAAATGCATACATATAAATATACTATAAAAAATAAGATTTCGTGTCTTGTTTTATTAAAAAAAGTAGATTTTCGTAAAAAATCGTGAATAACACGAAATATTTTGTGCGTTTTATATAATTTTTAACAGGCTTGAATTCAATCGCTATTCTTTTAAAAAGTTTACATGCCAAGTAAAATTGCGAAAGAACGAATTAAATCGATAATATATCGCTTAAATTTAATCAGAAAAAAATAAAAAATTAAAATAAAAATTATTTTTATCGGAATTTTGAACCTTATGTACAAAATTTGAGCTCTTTCGGAATTATTATTTGAACATTTCAAACATCTGTTTGGAATCTATTTTTGTCGGAATCTTCTCCAAATCGAACAGATATGTGTTGAAAATCATTGTTTGGCCATTGTTGACAATCATCCAAAATTCTTGCTCTATCAGATCATTCTTACAAAAGTCATCCGATACTGCTGCTGCTGCTCTTACTAATAAAATAATTGCTACAGAGTTAGTTTTTCCAACTTTTCTAAAAAGCTTCGTTACAGAAAATCAGAATTTGACTTTATCGTTCCGCTTCAGACAGACAATCGCACTTACTGTTCGGTTACGATATCGTGAATAAATTTGACATTTTAAACAATTAATCATATGTACTTAATCACGTTGACATCAATTCGTCAAGAATTAAATCAATAATTATTTAACCTCCTCGATAGTTTACGTAGCGAACAGATAATGGAAAGAAAAGTCGAACATGAGAATATAATGGAAAGAATTCTATAAGAAGATAAAATAATAAAAACAGATATTTATTTGACATCACTTTCGCTAAACGCATTGAATTTCCATTATTAAAGGCAACTTTAATACGGAGTACCATAATAGAAAAGCCGAAAATAAAAGCTACAAACTGTACAAATACGTGTACAGATGCATAATTAAACAACTGAGTCAATTGCAAGTCACACGCAATTGTAAAAACTGTAAATACAATTAAGATTACAGGTACAGTCAACTGGGTTGTGCAGCGACGTCTTTTCTGTGTACCTGCATATATTTCTAGGTAATTACCAATCTTAATTTCCTGTTTTTCATTTGGATGTAGCTTGATAAATGCTCCGCTTGACATCAATTTATACAGCTTTCTATCCTTTTGTAATGGTTGCATTTTTTGTCCCTGCACCACCTAATGTCATGTCCAGCTTTCGCAAGCTATTTTCTCGGAATCTGACCAATCAGAAGAAAACAATGAACAATTTTTGTATTGTCTCTACATGTGGGAAGTCCACACCATTAATTGCTTATTCTTTCAATCGTTTGTTACTTACTTTACTCGAAGTTAATGTCTACATAAATTCACGTAATGAGATTATAATTATTTTGTGTAATTCAAGTCATAAACTAACATAAAAAATATGTAATACATTTGATAATTATCACAAAAAATAAATGAATAAAGTAAAATTGCGTATTGCTAACATTACATTCTGTAATTAACAGTCGCTCTAAACGTAATGTTGTAAACATATAAAACACTCTTAAAATATTAGAAAAAATTATAAGGTTCCGTTTTTTACACTAAATATAGCATATTTAATATACAGTAGTTTTGTGAAGGTAAAATAAATAAATAAATATCATCACAAAACTTCACTGCAAACCAATCACCTGCCTTTCACATTCAGAAAAAATAGAACTCTCCAAGAAAACGTGTGAGAAAGAATCACATGAACATACAGCTGGAGAGATATTTTTCTTTCTATTTTTTGTTACAATGTGTACTTGGCTCATGATCCTTTAAAGATGATATAAGTTTAGGACTGGCTAACAGAATGGTTACTAATAGGAAAAATGCTTATCTCACCATACTTTCCTAATGTACTGTAGGTGTTCGTTCGACTTTATGTAAAAATAGCTCAAGGGAACACGAGTATGAAATGATTCCAAAGTGTAATACCCTTATACAGATGCATATTTTTGCCATTTACATTGGCTAGAAGGTCATATTGAACTATATTCGTGAGTTTTGCCTAAAGCTGCATTGTTATCGAGAAAATATTCAAATACGTTACATGCCTGTAATATTTATAACTACTGTATATTAATATGCTCTGAAATTTTTCAGATTTGTATATAATATTTTTTAGTTTTAACATCGAAATATTGCCCACGTTCGACTATATAAAATTGATTAGAATTCTTATCTTTACATTCTTTGTATTCTCAGTCGAATGTTGGATTACTTCAGAACGTATTCGCTTTTCTTTTTTTTTTTCTATTCAGTACTCTTTTCATTTTTGTGAAAAATTTTCGAATTGTACACAAACAAATCTGACAGAAAAATAGAAATTTCGACAATACTGAGATATGGATATCTTATGAGAAAAGTTACTTTTCATAAAAGTCAAAATTAAAGGAAAAGCGTGAATGGTTTGAATATGGTGTATGTAGTTATGAATCCCAATGAATATATTCTATATAAGTTATTATTATGGTAGAATATTAATACAGTTAAGCCAGAAAAAGTTTTGACAACTGAAAAGACTAGTAATAGTGTTTATCTATATGCTAAACATTATCACCACTTTTACGGATTTTGTTGAAATCCATAAAAGATGTGACATTGTTTAAAATTATTAATTTTGCGTTTCATCAGTTCTAATGATTCAATAATTGAATCAATCGTCTGTAGAATGTATCCTCGAATAATTAAAAATATTTCTCTTTAAATTATCGTAAGCATTAAGGAGAAAAGTCTCGAATAAACGAATATTATGAGAAATAATCAAAAAAATTAAAGTGCTATCCTTGCAATAAATACACTGCATAAATAAATCGGTGATATTTATGAGGATAATTAAGATACATATGAAGTTTCACCAATTTCGCATAAATTTTCATAAAAATAATCTTTCCCTCAATGTAATATTAACTTTATCACCAAATTTATGCGAAATAATTGCATAAACTTTTCAAATATCACCAAAACTCTGACAAGCTTCATTTTTAACCTCCCCAATTTCCTGAAATCAACGTTGTTTCTAATTATAGCACAGTTTATGAAATTATGTGTTAGTGAACGCCCGAATTAGAGAAACATGAGAAGTATAAATTTAAAACGAATAACAAACATTCAAATGTATGATGGTTTCCGCATTTAATCGCTTCTAGATGGATAAGCATTGTAATAATTTATGTTTGATTAATATTAAATAAAACCACGTTCGACTATATAAAATTGATTAGAATTCTTATCTTTACATTCTTTGTATTCTCAGTTGAATGTTGGATTACTTCAGAACGTATTCGCTTTTCTTTTTTTTCCTATTCAGTACTCTTTTCATTTTTGTGAAAAATTTTCGAATTGTACACAAACAAATCTGACAGAAAAATAGAAATTTCGACAATACTGAGATATGGATATCTTATGAGAAAAGTTACTTTTCATAAAAGTCAAAATTAAAGGAAAAGCGTGAATGGTTTGAATATGGTGTATGTAGTTATGAATCCCAATGAATATATTCTATATAAGTTATTATTATGGTAGAATATTAATACAGTTAAGCCAGAAAAAGTTTTGACAACTGAAAAGACTAGTAATAGTGTTTATCTATATGCTAAACATTATCACCACTTTTACGGATTTTGTTGAAATCCATAAAAGATGTGACATTGTTTAAAATTATTAATTTTGCGTTTCATCAGTTCTAATGATTCAATAATTGAATCAATCGTCTGTAGAATGTATCCTCGAATAATTAAAAATATTTCTCTTTAAATTATCGTAAGCATTAAGGAGAAAAGTCTCGAATAAACGAATATTATGAGAAATAATCAAAAAAATTAAAGCGCTATCCTTGCAATAAATACACTGCATAAATAAATCGGTGATATTTAGGAGGATAATTAAGATACATATATGAAGTTTCACCAATTTCTCATAAATTTTCATAAAAATAATCTTTCCCTCAATGTAATATTAACTTTATCACCAAATTTATGCGAAATAATTGCATAAACTTTTCAAATATCACCAAAACTCTGACAAGCTTCATTTTTAACCTCCCCAATTTCCTGAAATCAACGTTGTTTCTAATTATAGCACAGTTTATGAAATTATGTGTTAGTGAACGCCCGAATTAGAGAAACATGAGAAGTATAAATTTAAAACGAATAACAAACATTCAAATGTATGATG
>AYEL01081354.1:0-107360 GCA_000484575.1 Olivierus martensii | reverse complement strand
TATATATATACATAAATGTATACAAAGATTTTAATTAAACTGCTGAATGGAATATTTTTTTCGAATATTGTCATTTTACGCTTTTTTTAACCATTAGATCTTATTCAAATATGTAATTCAAGTAAACACGTATGAAAATTGCATTAAATTAAACAAAATTCTTTAATTTGAACTTTCAAAAACATTTTTAAACAAGTTGTGTTACTTAAAAATATTTATAACGTTTTTCTATGATGAAAATTTTATCAATTAATTTAACTAAAACATCATTAAATGTTTAAACACGTAACAAACTTCGTGAATATTATAAAAACTAGAATACTTAATAATTATTAGAAGCAAATAATCACCAATTAACTTTTATATTTTCGATGTTTTCCTAATTTTAGCATAGAAGTGATTTTAAGAATAAAAGTAACATTAGTTCTTTTACTGTATTTGTTTTACATGAAATATTCTTGAGAAAGTAAATTGTTTACATGAAATAATATTTATTTTCACTCAATTACATAAGTAATATGCGGACATAAAAGTATTATTTGATCAAGAAATATTAAAGTTATGTTTTCAATATTAACGTGACAACTTATAATATTCTGTGCCAATATAAAGTAAAAAACTTTAAGTATATTATATACTTAAAGATTATTTTACATATATACATATTTATTTATAAATTAATTTAGTTTTTAAAACAAAAATAATTAATTTTTCACGTAACGAAACAGCCTGCAAAATTAATTATGATAGAAAGAAATTGCCACGGATTATTATTGAAAACTTTTAAAAATTAGAATATATTAAAAAAAATTTTAATTATTAGAATTTTATAGTAAAATTTAAAATTAATACCATTGTTAAGAGAGTTTTTTATTTTTTTCTTCTCTATAAAAATACTAAATTAATGCAAATATTGCTTAAAGAGTGTTTAAATTAAAACATTAATTTAAAATGTTTAATTAAAAAGTTCCAATTGGAAATTCTGGAAATCGAAAACTAAAGTTGTGCTGACAATAAAAGAGATACTGTTGTTAAGTTTCGATAAATTCTTCATCGAGATTTAGGAATTAAATGCTGGCGTGACAAAATGTACTTCACATGTGACAGTTATATCAAACATTAAAGGAAGAGTCTTCTTATCGTACGTCTACCTTCTGGTACTCTTAGATCCCCATTGAATACCTTTTGTCGCCATTAATCCAGGATACTTTAAGTAAAGATGCTAATTTAAAATTGTTTTGAAATCAATTCATATAATAAAGTCATTGTCTTTTATGGGCTTTGTTGAGAATTTTAAAATTAAGAAGTAGCAAAAAATTACTCGCCAATCAAATTTTAATTAGAGAAAAGATATTTTTCATTCAATTATTCATCAAATCTGCATATCTTTTATATTTTGCTCATTTAAATTAAAATAACAATGCATTTTAAACAAAAAAATTGCATAAGCTACAGAAATAAAGGATTCAAAGTTTTTCTACAGTAAAAAATTTTCTTCTTAAACTGTTCTGTAATTATTCAAATATTTATTTTGATAAGAAAATTACAATTATGGTTTATTGCCAGTTAACATTTTATAACTTAGAGAATAAATACGTATAAATGATTAATTTAATAGCGAAGTTACGAAATTGCGATAAAATATAATATATCAAAAAAGATAGATCAAGAATATAATATATCAAAAAAACTAACTGAATGAATATTAACTTCAACTGTATTGACGAATAATTTATGTACTTAAAATAGAACTGCGAAACTATTGCTTAAATATGATACCAAATGAAGTTCGATATCAAAGATTTTCTTCTTTAACATTTCTACTTCTATACAAAATAATATTTTCAGTTGAAAGTTACGATTCTTAATTCTTTTTTGTATTTAACAAATTAAACTCGATAGTTTGAAATAAAAAAATAATAATAATCTGTATTTTATTTTCAAACATGGATTAAATAAAATTGCTTTATTTTACAATCTTTTATTAATTATTTTTTGAAATAAGTTCATTAAAAGAACTATAAAAATATTCTATTCAGGATTTTATTCTTGGGGAAATACTTTACAAGGTTCCTGGTTCATCCAGGCATTGTCCAATATTTATTATAAATAATAAGTAATTGAAGTAAAAATATATCTTAACTTTAAAATTACAAAAGTTCAAATTACACGCATAAAAACCAAAATAACTGAAGTAAATGAAATTTTTCATGGTTTTTGTTTACTTCCAAAAATATTTTCTTCTATATTTTATTTTTTAATTTCCTGTAAGTATGATTAAACTTTTGTTTGGAAAATTGCGACATTTTATTTTTTAAATTAATAATATATAAAGAGAATATTCGAAAAATATTATTAAATTTCTATATACAAATAAAGAATAATAATATTTTTTCCTTTTATTAAAATATGTAGGATAAACAGTTGCGGTAGAATATTAAGATTGTTTCTTCACAGAACGCAACTGAAAACTGTGCATAATAATTTCTTTATGTGCAGAAACATTATTTTTGCACCTAATTATCAGAAATTTTGATTAAAATAATAGTTTTCATCAATTTATTATTTGATATGGTTTGCAATTGCAGATATAATCTTCATTGCAAAGATTCAATGCGTTAAACCAATCTCGAATAAAACGAGATAGTTTATTTACGTGTAGCAAGATTTAGTTCCTTTATCCTAGATTAATTCATCGAATTCGGCTCTAAAATAAGGAACAGATCTAGTATCGTTAAAAGATTTTCTGTAAACCGCAGTTGCAATAATTAAGAGAATCTGCATCTTTGTAGTAGGGTATGGTAAACAAATAAGATCTGGAATTGAAGGAATATCATAAATTTCCGTTGTAAACTACACCACAAGGGAAACAAAATTCCAGTAGTTCAGTTTTAGTGACTACCGAGAGAAGATTGTTACAAGATTAAAACAAAGTACCACATTTAATCACCTTGGCTTCGAGGGATGGCGTTTTATAACTTTAGAAAATCTAATATTCTAACATAACCGTGATCCAATATCATTGAAACTTCAGGAAGATATTATTAAACATTACTTTGGTCTAGAGTTAGTATAATTCTAAATGTACAATGATTTTGTTATGGCCATTATAAAAATTTAAAAAATGGAAATAAAAGAATAGCGAGAAGAATGCCTTATCTGGATAAAAGACGGGACGTAGTAGAAAGAAATAACGGTAATTCCAGTTATTTTAATACTGAAAAATTCTAAACTGAAAATACAGTTAGATATATTTTCAAGAAGAAGCCTGTCGTCATTCTTGATTACTCGATTCTTAAAGTATCAAATATATTGTTGCATTACGTAATTTAATCTTCACATCATGATTGTAGTTGGCATACTCAAAATCAATGCCATTTTACATAATTTCATTCTATCTACACCGATAATTCCATTTTCTGTAAGATAATGCTTATTTCCCCATCCTGTGATAATATTAGGATAAAGCAGTTCATGATAGAATTAAAGGAATTACAAGATCTAACAAGTTTCTATCTCCTTATTATGAAAATTTGACATTTATTATATTTGTGATTTTGATTCGATTCTTGTTATAATTATGATTTTGAATCGATTCTTATTATGATTATGGTTCGATTCTTGTTATGATTTTCTTATCTGTCATCATAAATTATAAAACTAGACTTGTTGAATTAAAAAAACAACGTAGAAAATTGGTCAGAATTCGTGATAATCCATTCGATATTGAACTGAAAATAATAAAACTTTCGAAACAAACGGAATTAAATCAATGAAGAATATTTCGGTTGTTTTCTCAGCTCATAAAATTATAACCCAGTTAATGCATGTATGCTCTACAATTCAAACTGCAAATTTCGCAAATTCTAAAGAATTTTTTTAAACTAAAGAAAAATTAACTACTGTAATAGTTAAAATTGAATCTAACTTATCTACTATTTCGAGAATATAAGATAAACCTATTTGAAAATGGAATCATGAATTATTTAATAAAATTTTCTAATCTTATAAAAGATTAATAAAATTTCAAAAATTTTAATAACATGAGATTAATAAGAATCGGAAGTTTATTGAAAATATATTTTGATAATGGTAATGTTAGAAGTTACCGAACTGCTGCGGCGATATAAACAGCATCAGAAATACAGAAAATAGTCTTGAGCTACTTTATTTGTTCACCAGATTTCACCTGTTTTATATTTTTTCAAAAGATTTAGAAAACTCGTGGGACATGATAGGCAAGCGACTCAGTTCTGCAAAGAATCTTCTGACAGATATAAGTCTCTTCTTCGGAAGTTATATACTGTAGCGACAAGGAATGACAATTATCTCTAAATACGTTAAAGGCTGCAATTTAAAAGAAAAAAAAAATATATCGTGACTTCTGAATATACAGACACGTTTAAAATTTATATATTACAAATTCCTGTTTAAATTTTAACATAAACCTGAAACAGTAGAATCAATATTTCGTTAGTAAATTAGTAAATATTTACAATTATAAATTCCGAATTGCTAAATTCATTTATTTAATTTAAGAAATTATATTAATAAGCATTTGGACTACTAAACAGATCGAAGATTACAATCACGAAATTCTTGAAACTTTTGAAATATCTTCCTTAATTCTTTTCATGTTTTGGTTTTCCGTTTAAAAATATAGAAAAGAAAAATAGACATTAAAGAAAATTATAGTTATAGAAATGTTCACATTTAAAAATTTGATCATAAATAACAATTTCTTCTTTCACTAGAAAGATCTCTCCATAAACAATATATATATGATTACCATGCACTCGATAGTTCTATAATCCTTGAACAAACAATTGAAAAAACTATATTTTCGTTTAAGCAAAAACATCAATATGATTTTTCTTCTTATAAACTATAACGCAATAAGCTATTTTATCAAAAATATTCAAGCGATATCTCCACAACTTATTAATCCCTCAACTAGCATTCGGTTGAATTTTTTCGTACAAATCCGATAAATAAATTCAGTTGTCTCAATATTTACTGAATTTATTGGGTTATAATTTAATCTACATTGAACACAATTAAACCGATGGGATCAATACGTTTAGCTTACAGTAATTCGAACTTTCGCAACTAGAGTTATCTCCGATAATTTTTTTTTAGTAATTCGTAACAGCGTATGTAACTAATATTAATTAATCTTAATTACTATACGATACTCTAAGCATGAAATGTTTATCGCAGATAAATTAAAATTTCACATTCACTTCATAAAATTCACAAAATTCGTCTTTAAGAACCTATGATATTATAATGCTGTTGTTATACTAGGATGCATTAAGAATGAAGTATACCTGAGGTTACTTATCGTAATAATTATTACTTTGTCTTCAATCTAAATTATATAAACGGTAAGTATTTCTAATCGCGAATGATTTACATTAATAAACATCGATTTTAACAGTAAATATGTTCATATTTTTTTATTATGAACAATACAAAACATTACACGAATAATTATGAAAACTCGACTGATAATAAGACTAACAATACTTCAATATCTACTTAAGATTTTTTATTTTTTTCGTTAAAATAATAATGACTATTTTTTTATGCGGATGTAAATATTGTCAAACTTCAAATTTTCGTTTTATCTGTAGTGACAAAAAGGAGAAGAAGGGGAGGAGAAAATAGAATATTTTATATATTTATGTCTAACATTTTATATTAGTTCAAGATGGAGATTTGATCAAGTCGGACGACTTATGAAAAATCGTCGAGTGTTAGGCAAACAAATCTATGGAGGACATCCATTAAATTTTACTTAATTGTATTACCTTAATTCGATATTTGAATTTCTCGATTCACATCCTTCGAGGCTTTTAAACTGACTTAAGAGAAAATTAATCTATATTTAATAAAACACATTTTGATAGAAACTCTCTCTTAAATCTCCTTTTTTAATTAAATTTCAAACTTGAAAATTTATTAAAAAGTTACATAACATTTAAATAAAATATTATTAATTTTATTATTGCCAAAAAAAAACACGAAATATTTTTTTCTCTCCGTAATTTTCTCTCTCAATTCGTTATAGTTATTATTACACGAATATATTAATTTTCTTTAATTGGTTTTTATAGGAAACGACTGTTTCAAATGTCTTATTCGTTAAATTATGTAGAAAAAAGTAAAAATAAAAAAGAAGGAAAACTTAATTAAGGAATAATTTCGGCAGGTTGATTTCGTCAAAAATGGAGTCGAAATTGCATTTGCAGATTGTATACTATTAACTCGGTTTTCTAAAGAAGAAAAGGTTACAATCAAGAATAATGGGTCACCTTCCCAGTAGCGGAGTTGTACGACACACTAACTACAACCATTTTGATAGTTTCTGTTTAATTTCTCAGCTTGTTTAATTTCTCAACATTCTTGTTTAACGATGTCACGATACTCGGTCGAAATGTTTTCTAGAAATGTCTTACAACTGCTGCTGGTTTCAATCAACAATATTTTTTTACATTCTTGTTTAACGATGTCACGATACTCGGTCGAAATGTTTTCTAGAAATGTCTTACAACAACTGCTGCTGGTTTCAATCAACAATATTTTTTTATATATATTTTTTATTCTTATTTTGTTTTATTTTTTTACATTAAATTATAAAATTCAAATGTTCTCGATATCATATATATATATAAAAGAAGCGACTGTAATATAAAGTAAATAAGTTTTGATCGACATTTCAGCTGTTTGAATGTATCATGAATAATGAATTAACTCGTATAATAATAATGAAAATATAAAAAATAAAATAAAATCAAACAAAAAATTTAAATTGGATGATGTGTTCTGAATGATTTATTCATAAATAAAAATAATCTACCAAGTCGATAAAAATCTATATAATAATATTTATCTTAGAATTTCGCGGATTAAAATATTAAAAACTTACTTCCGTATTTAATAATATTTTAATATTTATTTAATGGAAATAATTCAAAAATTTTAAATGGCAACAAGAGATTCTCTTTCTCTCTTTTCGCTTGAATTATTTTTATTCGAATTTGTGGAAATTTATATAAAATGTCACAATAAAAAAGAAAGAAAAAAAAAACGTGTATAAAAATTCTAACTTTCGGCACAAAATCGATTTTGCGATTACATAAAAGGATAAAAATATTATTAATTTTTATTGGAACGAAATAAATATTTTTTTTTTCGTTCCGACAATTTGTTTTTGAAAAAGCTAAGAGAGTGAGTGAGTTAAGCTCGCTGTGTCGATAGATAAATAAGGATTATTCGAAAAGTTGAGTTCGGAAGAGTGAGTGTATTTAAAAATAATCCAGAAAAAATGAAAAATAAAAATAAAACTAATATTATATTTCTCTTGGATCTGCTTTCCTTCCGAAATATTGCATTCTCGATTTATGTATCAATCAATGATGTATTAGAACCCGAGAGAAATTCAATCTCTTGCTACTAGACTACAAAGTAGTAGTACTGTAAAAAAAGCTATTAATTTGAAGAATTCGACCCTTCCGTGCTTTGAAGAATGACATTTAAAAATAAACACATACCTCAATATGCAGATTCGCCGAGTTTTCAAAGTTTTCATATTCAAAGCTGTTTGACTGTCACCAGTTCCGAGCTGTTTACATAATAGATTATCAAAGTGGAAGCAGAAGAGCGACAATCTCTCTCTCTCTCTCTCTCTCTCTTTTACTCTCTTCTACTTTCGAATATACTTTATAATCATTATGAATATCTATCTATTAGAAAATTTTCTTAAAATATGATAAAATTTTATATTAAGTCGTTTTTTACAATATTTTGATACTTTGACGTTTGCAGTTGAAGGGATGAACGAAGACATTTTTCTGAGAAATTTAAGATTAAAATTCAGAAAATTGTTCTTTAATAATATATGTATATATTTATACTGTGTTACATTATTTATAATTAATTCAAATAAATCAAATTTTAATTATTTTTTATTTTTTGGAAATTTTAATTAATAATAAATATTTGCGATATAATTTATGCTTCAATTAATTGCAATTCTTAATAAAATGTAATGTGTACACTTCTTTATGTTTGACATTTTAATTAAAGAATATTTTAAATATAGTATAATATTACTTTACGTGATACCAAACAGTAGAAATCTCTTTCTATTCTACAGAATAACAGAGGGATATCGTTCAAAAACTTTTTAAAATGTTTTTTTAATGTTTTAGAAAAAGTCCAGGAATTTCGAAGGGTTAAGTGACGTAAACCGCTCTTTAAATACTCTTCTTCTAAAGAAAATATTCGATAACATACGAACGATTTCAGCATCTTCTAAAAATCGTCCAAAGACTGTATTCATTGATGCGTGCATTGCAACAGCTGCAAGCACGTGATGGAATATTTTGCCACTCCTGGCATTTTGATTGGTAGAGAGCTAACATAATTTGACAACTTTCTCGAAAATTTCTTAATTTTTTTTTACCTATTTTAAATCTTTTAAAAGAGCCCTTTTAATATGCAATCTAATTAGCTCATACCAGTAACATGCGAGTAATTTAATGGCATCAGGGTGCAACATTTCTTGTATGCTTCTTAGAGTGTCGAATATCCAAATAGCGTTATAGCATTCTTTGTCGCAGATTTGTTTGATGCCGAACGCCCTGTTTATAATGGAAAATCAATAGGTAACCAAGATAGAGACAAGTAGATTTGGTTAAGTGTTCGTTTGGCCTGTTTACGTATTCTTTTCCTGTCGTTTAGCAGAAATCCTTTGGCATTTCACAAGTATCGGTAACAATAGTGAACGTCGAGGTTCGGTCGTTATCGCTGTTCTATGCCGTAAACAACCAGAACGTAAATCACTTATCAAGTGATCATGTGACAGCAGCAAGCTTTACAGTCTCTACACTACCAAACGTTCATAACAGCTCGTTATTCCACGTTTATCTACAAGTTCTGTGTAAGATTATATTCAATTTATAAAGAACCCACCCCGTTTATCGAAAGACTTAATGACATATATATAAATATATATATTTTTATGTCAACCTCTCATAATAAAACAAGGTTTATAACCCTCTCCTTTATGATCTACTTCGGGGAGTTTATTAATTATTATAAAAATTACCACCAAGACAACAGAAAAATCGTTATTATATATATAAATATATAGATTCACTGTATATGTAAATCATCTACTAAAAATTTCAATTTGAATCTTTAGTATTGAATTTTTGCAGGAAAAAAATAACTCGCTTTATATTTGAATATAAATTTTACTTCTCGAAAGTAACTCTGATTCGATAGCATCAGCAAATATTTGTCACAAAAAAAAAAAGAGAGAAATATTTATTTCATGAATTCAAGTAATTGTTTTCCGAAATAAGAAAGGAAAATTTCTGATAGAAAATAAAACTTTTCAAAGTTGATAAAAAGAAAAAGAAAAAAAAAAAGACGTATTTTTATAAAGGAGAACCCAAAATAGAAAAATATTGGAGTTGTGGATTCTAATATACAGTACGAGTATTTCCAATTTGAAACTATTACTTTGTAGTATCAAATTCTGTATAGACTTATATGTAAATCAGTTGGGGAGTAGGAAAGTCATTGATTTTTCTTGATATTATTGTCATTGTGGCCATAAGGGAACGAAAAGAGAAAACATAGAACCATCTCCAGTTCAAAAAGTGAACTTAATGGACGAAGGAAATGGCAACAGATACGACCTTTTCAACACTAATGGGTCTTCTAAAAAGTACATTTTCTCTATTTTTCTTTATACTTCCTTTATTAAAATTAGCGAAAAAAATTAAATAAAACAGAATCTTTTTCGTATCTTTTATACAAATTGCATTTATAAAATACAGTATAAATATTTTTGTTGTTAAAACAATTCCATAAATTCACACGGATAACAATTTTATTAATATGCCCTATAAAATTTGCCGGTAAAAGCGGATAAAAAAGACATAATATTATTTAAATATATATTTTTTATATCCTGTTAGTAATCAATAGGAAAAAATCGATATTTAATACAATTTTATTCAAAAAATAATTTAGAATTTTTTCAATATTTTCGGTGGCTTAATGAAATCTAAATTAGTTCAATAAGTTGTTAATTAAACTTAAATCGAATTTAATTCGCCATTTATTGTAGTAAAAAAGCGCAAATCGTAAAAATAAATAGAAAAAATATATTTTTATTGATGTAGACTTTATAAATAATCTATATTCTTTAACCAAGTATCATAGATGTTAATTATGTTTAAATGTAGATATTACAAATAACGTTAATGGCTAGGAATGTCCAATACTTTAATATAAAAATCATCACGAATAGTATTTTGTGTATGAAATATTGTTTATGTGCGAATAATATATTAAATGCTCGTTTTGTTGGCTCTTAATTTTTGTGATTTTGATTATAAAAATGATTAAAAAATATTATTTTTCATATACAAACGTTTATGAATTTTAATCTCAAACAATTCCAAATCAGTTCATCTTGACATTTTTAGAAATAAACTCGAACTCTTTCAGAAATTATCATGAATATTTAAACAAGAAAATTAATTTAATTGCGTCGAATTGTCAACTTCACCTGCATCTGAAAGAGCTGTTCAGTATAAGGAGTTATCTCACTTTTGTGGCAAAGCTATTAAACAACTTTACAGTTCTAAATCTAAACAATTCCAAACACGTCGCCGGATAAAACTAAAAGTAGAATTAATTGCACAGTATTTTCTAAAAAAATTAAAACAAAAAACAATCTTCTTTTTAATCTTTCAGACTCGTATAATTAATCCTAAAATGACGAAAAAAAGCCGATCCACTACCCTACTCACATCAATTAAGGATAAAGACAAGTTGAAGTATTGATTCCAATGCTTTTACTTGGATTTTATTCTTAATACACAATAAAAATTTTGTTTACGGACATGTTTATGTAATTAATGATACTAAAGGAATGAATATATTGCAAGAAACAGTTTACAACTTGCTGTTTACTCGAACCCGACAAAATATAACTCTTCGTCTTTCATATTTTTAATATGAGAAAATCAAGATGAAACTTTACTATTTGAGTTGTTTCGTGACAAGAATTTAAGCTTTAGTTTCCGAGATAAGAAAACCAAACAGTGTTTAAGCTTCAGTCTCCGATGCAATCCTTACTAATAGCCTATTTTCTATAATACTGGTCGTAAACGTCAAATAATGGAGAAATTTATTAATGTTCCCTATTTATCATTATACCAAGGTGACGTTTTTATTTAATAATGTCGATATAAAGACTTACGAGGTTAAAACGTCTTTACGGAATAAAGAGAATAATATTAAAAGCAAAATTCTAACACTTTCACCAGTCTGGAGATGAAAACTTTATATTGAAATGCTGTTATTACAAGATTCAGATCAAGTCATCGTAGCATTGTATGCTCGCAACCCATTTTCTCTGTCTAGTAGTTACTCTAGATTGTAAGTGCTCTCTTGGGTCACTAGCTTGTTATCAGAGAGAATAATGAAACTTGTTTAAGAGTGCGTAACTGATAGCTCATGGCTCTCTTACGGGATACCAGATGCAAGTTTGGATCTATATATTCCACTCTGATAATTGTCGTCGTCTTTCTTTTACCTTTAAGTTAGTTATTATTATTACTATTATTTTTGTTTTGCTTTTTTAAAACCACAAAAAACTTAATTAAAATAAAGAAATAAACGTAGAAAATCTTATTAATTAAATATGGCGATTATGGATATTTTTTTGTTAAACAATTTGTTCTATCGGTATTTTCGGGATTTTAATTAAATTTTCGACCGTATCTGTAAATTTCTGTTACTTCTAACAGGACGTTTATGCTCTCGGGATAATATAGTAATAATCTGACACTAGAATTCAGAGAGGAATCGCATAAATCGCAAGTTCCCTGCAATAACAATAATAATAATCTAATTAAATTTAGTTTTATTTGGGATGTAATTTATCCCGATAAAGAGTAAAATTTGTTATTAAGATTGGAAACAACTAAGAGACGAGATGAGATGTTTAGTTTTTCCTTGGCTACATCCTCAAGGAAGGAGACAGTGCGAAACATTACGACATGGCGCCAGTAAGACGACATATCACCATATACTAAGAGATCGAATGTGGTCAAGGAAAGTTCTTGTTTCATTCGAGCGTTTATTAGAAGCAAAAGTATAGTCACTTATACATTAATCACCAAAGAGCAAAGTAGTTACACACTGACAGCAATTTAAATCAACGAATAGGTATAGCGAATAGTATAACAAACAATTCTATTCACTTCGTTTATAATTTTTGTCTCTTGTCATCTGCCATAAAACTTGGCACGTCACTATGATCAACTTCACTTAAAATACTATTTATATATAATTATTAACAAATTGTTAAGATTAGTAAACATACCTAATGGAAGTGACAGATTATATTTAGCGATTTAATGAATATTTTAAATGCCATTAATTGCCGAGAGACAGATGTGCAATGCACATATTGCTACCTAATGGAAGTGACAGATTATATTTAGCGATTTAATGAATATTTTAAATGCCATTAATGTAAATTAACATCTGTCTCTCGAAAAAATATAATAGAAGCGTTTTACTCGTAAAATTTTATTTAAATGTAATATTACTAGCATGTAACTACGTGCTGACGAATGTAACGTTTAAAATGATAGAAAATAAAATTATAATTTTCTCGTTTGATTTCGGGAATTTTAAGAGAAGCCAAGTGTAAAATAAATTTTTAGGTATCAGGGCAATTGATGTCTTTTAACGTAAATTGGATCATTTCTAAAATTGATTTTGAAGTTATAAAGTAATATTTCTTACAACGTCATATCAAACTTTAGAAATGATTGATATTAGTTACGAGAAGAGAGAAAAAAAAGAATTTTTTTTTGTTGACTTTAATACTGATATAAATATTTATTCAAAGATAAAAAATTTAAGGAGATAGATTTTTTCAGTTAAAATTAAAATATAAAATAAATTAATAAAGAATAAAATGAATATTTTTCTAAAAAATAAAATAAAATTTAATCAGTCTTCGTTATTGTTAACAGTGTTGCCCGAAGCACATAGATCACGTCTTATGGATGAAAATTTGAATGATTGCTTAAGAATAGCAGTATCAAATTATGGTCGTAATTTTGAAAAATTGTGTGAAGAGATAAAGTATCAACCTTCTCATTAAAGAAGAAGATAACTTTTTTATGTTTATATATTTTATATCTGTGAAATTGTTATTTTTGTTACTTATTACAGTATTTACCATTTATGTACCATGAACTATAATGAGTTTATTATATTATTGTAATGCTAATATATTTCTCTATTCTATCTGCCACACATCTAAAAAAAATTCATGCGCCCACAGTGTTGTAAAAATTTTTCGTTGCACACTTGCTTTCAAAAAGGTTGGCCACCATTGCTTTACAGTATAGTATACGTATCATATATGTACAGTACTATATAGAAAACATGTCCATTTGGTGTTCTGATCCTCTATTTTGAGTTCTCTGTAAAGCACAATGTATACAGCTTACTGTATTATATCCTTATTTGCTCGGTATGCAATAAACGATGGAAACGATCTGGTTCTTATGATTTTAAATTTTCTAAAACCTAGGTGTGAACCAGGCTTAAAGAGAGACATGATTAACGGTTAACTCCATCTCTCCCACCCGCTGATTACAAATGAATTCAGAGTGCTTTTAATACTGTATATAGAATACTGATGAACTTCGGGATGCAAGTCGCCTTACATGCCTCTGGCAGATTAACAAGGAAAAATACGATACCAAAAGGAATATTTGTTCAGACATTTTTATTGGCATATGGCGTCTTATTCGGGTTTGCCTATTCCATTAACATAGGGAAGATCCATTCTGCCAAATTTCTTGGCAGTCAGTGAGGGTAACGGGGGGCATCTTATCGGGATTTGTCTGTAATAAGTAATGACAAACTATTGTAATTAATACTACTTGTGATGTATAAATAATAATATATAATTTATGTATAATATATTTTAATTTTATCATAGTAATTATGTAATAATTCATGAAAATTTGAATTATGTAGAATTAAATTTACACATACATGATTACTAAATAAAATAAGATAAGCTTATATATGAAATATTTTGACCTGCATATCACAAAATTATAATAAACAGAAAATTTTTTGCATATTATAAAAATGCATTAAATAATTATACTGTATTTAATGTATTCCTGTAATATTCAAAAAATTTTTTAGCAATCTTTGGCATTATTCAAGGAAATCTGATTCATAGAAAAAGTGTTGCAAATAGTCCAATTTAAATATGAAAAAATAAAATTTTCCAGAATAAACAAACAATCTCAAAACTCCTATATTATAATTAAACATTAATAACCATTTGTTCATAAAATTTGAAAAGTAATAAAAATGAATACGAATAATCAAAATAAATCAACATTAGCACATATCATTAGTAAATTTTATATAAATTAGACAAAATCTTGAAAAAATATAATTTATGCTTAGTTTGATTTCATTAAAATATTTTCGATCTGTTTCCTCTCTGTTTCGTATTATATGGTACGTTAGAGAATCAGAATAATTTCATTAAAGTAGTAAAAAAATAAACTTTTAGAATTTAAAACAACAAAACATGAACTGTTCAACAAAAAAAATGAATGAAAATAAAGTTACAGCTAAAATACATTAGAATACTATTTACTATAATACAATTGGATGGTGTACATTTTTATTAAAAATGGCACTATTCTTTTTTTAAGTTTTGTAAATTTCAAGGAATCAGATCTCTCATTAATCATTAAAGACAGAAACGCATGGTAATACCCAACTAACTTCATCGTTAAAAGCATATTTTTTCATCCTGAATGAATAAAAACAAACATAAGCCATTTGAAATTTTCTTTAAAGCAGTGTGCTCCAAACCAGTGTGCCACAGCACTCCTTGCCGGTCTCATGGCACACTGAATGGGAAACACTGCTTTAAATAATAAAAATGCCTGCAACAATCTGATCATTGAAAAAAAATCACATTAAAAATTATTAAATTTATATGTAATGTGATTTTTTCTTAGAATTCAACTATGCAATTATCATCAATAATTGCTAGGCATATTGAGTAAGCATATGAAGTTTGAATGCCAAAATTTGTTAAAACAATCTTGCTTACATTACAGCGTGATGCTTTGGACTCCAAGCATCGCATTATAAAGTGTTTCAAATATAACAGTATTTGCTGATTCTGTCTGTACCACATCTTTTTTTTGGCAGTAAACATTTAATATAAAATATTATAAATTTTTTATGCAATTCAAGCAATTGCTATATTAATTCAGGATATGACATTGAAAGGGTTAATATGAATATATTAAATTTCAAACAGAAATATATTTTTTCATCAAAATTATAAAATTTCAATAAAAATAATTTAATATCACAGTAATTATTAAGAATTATGCATTTCCTTGAATAATCATCTAACAACAGTTTTAGCTGCACTGTTATTTAGAATCTTGCCTTTTTGTTTGCATTCACTTCAAAGTGTCTTTTAATGTTTTGTTGTTGATAGCTTTCTGCATCTCTTCAAGTACTTATAATATTTCATGAAGAAATATCTTCAATCACTGGAATTCTTGTAGTTGATCTTTGATTTTCTTCTGGATTATCTTTAAAGAAATTACTATTTTAACATGATATAAGTTAAAGATCAATGAATATTCAAGTTATAAATAATTAAAAAATTCATTTATTACAAAACTGTTTTTTTGATATTGTAAATTAAGTTTTATTATTTATAAACTTGAATTGTAATCTTCTAGAATTTAAAATTCAATGCAACATATCTATAATATTGGGAGTACAAATTAGTTTGGTCCATTTTCAAAAGATGGTGCTGTCTGTCACGAATGATTATCGTGACACATGATATCCTTTATTTCAGAGAGCTTAGATATCTATCAATAATATTCAGTTTATATCGCTTTGAGATTCAAACAAAAACCTTGTTTTTTACTGTGTTGAATATGTCAAATTTTGTGTTAACTAAGCAGCATTTGCGGGAGGTTTTAGTTTTTTGTTTTAATTGGAAGAAAAGTGCAGCTGAAGCGCATCGAATGCTTGTGGAAGTTTATGGTGATGATGCTCCAACTGAAAATCATGTAGGGAATGGTTTCGACGTTTCAAGAATGGTGATTTCAGCGTTGAAGACAAGCCTCGCTCTGGACAGCCAAAAAAATTCGAAGACGAAGAATTGGAGGCATTACTCGATGAAGATCCGAGTCAAACGCAAGAGGCGCTTGCAGAATCAATTGGAGTGACTCAACAAGCAGTTTCCGTATGATTGAAATCCATGGGAATGATTCAAAAGCAAGGCAATTGGGTGCCTTATGAACTGAAACCGAGAGACATCGAAAGGCGATTTTTCACTTGCGAGCAGCTGATTCAAAGGCAACAAAGAAAGGGTTTTTTACATCGGATTATGACTGGGGATGAGAAATGGATATTCTACATCAACCCCAAGAAGAGAAAATACTACACTATGCCTGGTCAATCTTTGCCATTGACCTCAACATCAATACCAAAGCTGAATATTCACAGTTCCAAGGTCATGCTCTGTATCTGATGGGACCAAAAAAGTGTTGTATACTATAAGCTGCTAGAACCTGGCAATTCCATTACGGGCGATCGGTATAGGCTACAATTGATTCGTTTGAGCCATGCATTACGAGAAAAACGACCAGAATATGAGCAAAGACATGACAAAGTTATTCTTCTGCATGACAACAATCGGCCTCATGTTGCAAATGTCGTAAAAAAATATTTGGAAACGCTCAAGTTGGATATTTTACCGCACCCGCCATATTCTCCGGACATTGCTCCTTCTGACTACTGGTTGTTTCGACAGATGCAGCATGATCTGGCAGGTCACCAGTTCACTTCTTTCACAGAAATCGAAAATTGGCTCGTAACTTGGATCGCCTCAAAAGACGAGACATTTTTTTGAGATGGAATTCGAAAATTGCCTGAGAGGTGGGAAAAAGTAGTAGCCAGCGATGGACAATACTTTGATTAATCTGTTCATTCATTTTTTTCTGAAATAAATGCATTTTTGACCACAAAAAAAAAAATGGACTGAATTAATTTGTACTCCCAATATATAAATTTTCAAAAAATTCCATACTATGAATATATACTAATTTCGGTCGGATAAAAAAAATAAAATTTAAATTAATACTTTCAAGTGGCATGTACCCTTGAAAAAATTTGCCATCTCAAATTTATTAGATTAAGAATTAATTTAGGCTGATTTAGATTATTTGATAAATACTCCTCTAATTAGTTTGATCATGATAAATTTATTTAATTAGAAAAATTATTTTTCAAAAGAAAAATTGAATGATCAAATAAATTTCTTATTTCTCCATAATATAAAATATAAATAATCATCAATTTCTTTCACATGATTAAGTTAGTTCAGTCACATCATTGAATTGTGTAGAAGTAATAATTTTAGAGCCCACCAAACTGGTCAACACCGATGATTACTGGAAAGGTTAAAAAATATATGCTTTAATGAACTTGCCTGGACCCATCATAAACAATCTGGAAATATGAGATCCAGAACTGAATGTTTGGTATAGCAGTGGATCTATTTTTCTGGAGAACCTTTAGGTTTTCTATTTCTTCAGGGGCCCTTTTTTTAAATTTTTAAATAATAAAGAAATTTATAAATTGGTATTCTTTTATATTTCTATATTCTATCGCTTCTTTAACAATTACATATGTTATGTTACCTTGATCCTCTAAAGATTGGGGGTCCTGTGCTTAAGAGATATAGATCAGTATCATGTTTTCACTTTAGTAGCATCTGAAGTGTTCTGCTAGTCAGCAATTTATGTTGGTCACACAACATTTTATCATGCTGCCATTTGCTCACCTGAAATTTCAGATTAATATGTCAACGAGCAACTTCTTATCACATTGGCAGCCACAAAAAATTTTCTGGAAAATCCATCTTACAAATGGACTAATGGGAAAGAAGAAGTCTGATAATACAGATTATCTATCCTGCCAAATTTCATATAAAAATAGTCTAAACAGACACATTTCAATATCTTCCATCTAATTGTTGTTTCACTAATTAATAGTAAAAATTATTAATTTCAAATATTCCTATTGCATATAAAATATTTACACTACACAAATTTCATTTATTATCGAAAATACAGTTCTGAAGTACTTTCTATGCAAATGGGCAAAATGTTCTTGTTAGCAATAAATCTATTTGATTGCAAAATAGATTTACTGCTGATGACAACACTTTTAATCCAAAAGTACTTTGGAATCATATTTTTGTTAATAAATAAAGTTTCTACTGTCTCAGTACTTGTTTTGGATTTCCTATTAATATTTAAATTTCTTATCAATAGTGTTTATAAGTCAATATAATTGCAGCTATTGCATTTCAATAATATTTTATTGAAATGCAATAGTTAACTTTAAAATTTTATTATTTAATTGTTCATGTTACAATGTTTTGTTGTTATAAATTTTGATTCTCTTCTTTAAATTAGTTAATGCTTTGATCATCTATGAAATATTGATTTATAATTACGTATTTCCTAATTGTCATGTTTAATTGAACTTTTTTCCTTCTTGAACTGTCTGTGGATATTTTGTTTATGGTATCTATGAAAAGTTCTTTAGAAATATAAATTATACAAACTATTCAGATTTCATTTATAGATTCATGTCATATTTAACATTAAAAAAATGCATTAAATACGAGAGTTTAGCTTTTGTATGTATTTTCCTCTTAAATATTATAATGATGATGAATAAAAGCCTGGAAAAGTTAAGCGACTCCATTTCATAATAAAATAAATTTATGATAGCCTAAATCATAATTCATGACAATATTAAATTACACACAAATAAAACACACAACAAATAAAGCAATACAAAACACAACTTGCCTGTTTCATTAGATACAACATCCAGGAACAGCTAATACAAAAAGAAATTTAGAACTTTTTAGAAGTAGAAAATAAAAAAACTAACTGCTATAATTAGAAACCACTAAATTAAAAAAATGTTTAAAATAGAGTAGGTCCTTGTTTAACATTATCTCAGTTAATGTTTTGCCATTATATCATCAGTAAAACGAAATTAGCTGAAAAAATTAAAAATTTTAAGGCAGCAAAATGGAATAAAGCTTTACTTTTGTACATTTTCTTCATAAAAGAGAAAAAATGAATGGAAATCTATAATTAGTTATAAAAATAAAATAACTATTTTTTATGAACACTAATTCAAGTAGAACATTGTCTATGAACATTATGTTTAACCTATACCACACACAGAATATTTGGCTGAAGGGAATAGTTTGGCTTTCTAATCAGAGGATCTGGAATCAAATTAGAAGAACATCCCTTGGAAAATTTATGTGGGGGATCAGTGCCAGGATCATTACCAAAGATCTAGCAGACTTCAACAAGAATTGGTACTTGTGATAGGATTGAAATGTCACTGCTGTTTACTGATTAGAAAATGAGAAATGGTATTAAAAAACTGATCATGAACATGATACCTGTGAATTATAAGTTGACTTTTATTAGAAAATAATAATCTTTTTTCAGAAGGCATGATATATAATTGCTATGTAACATTTTACAATTAAAGTTTGCAATTAAATTATGTTTTTATTCATTTCATTCCATTACTGAATATAGTATAGTTTAGTTGAGAAAAATTATCAAATATTCTTTCACACTTAATTAACCCTTATTTATAACATTAAATTAATGAGAATTTTGATTTCAGTTAACATTATTTGTCATAATCATGATTTTCAGGAACCTAATCCCAATGTTAAACAAGGACTCACTATATTTGAACAATTGTATAAACAGTTATGTTTTAAACAAATAAAAATATTTGAATGATTGTGTAATCATTTATGCTTTGTTTAAAATCACAAATGATTACACAATCATTCAAATATTAATTTAATATTGTTTATATTAAGATTCTTTTCTTAAATCTTAATATAAAGCATTTGTAGAATAAAGTCAAATTATTAAGAAATTTAAGTTTTTTCTTATTAATGACTTTTCCCATAAACAGATTGCTACACATTTAAAAAATAATATGGCACAAATCTCCATGATATATTTCAACAAAAAAGAATTTTTAAAAAATTCTTATTTAAAAAATTTTTTTAAATTCTTATTGAGCTTTCTCAGTTAATGACATCATCATTTAATCTAAATAAGTTTTACCACTGATTCGATGAGAGAAAATAAGAATGATCTCGTATCAAGGTTTTGTTCAGCGCATAATTAATTTGTAAAAAGAATGACATGAATTGATTAGTCTGTAAGCTAATAAATTTGATATTGTTACACGAACTTATGCAAATGAGCAAAGTATGAGATTGTAAGTCACTCGGTATAAAAATGGAAATCCGTTTTTAAAAATGAAAAAATTATTAATTATTTCCATATTTTTAAAAATTATTTCATTTTTATTTCATAAAATTAATAAGCAATGGATAAAAAGATGAACCATTCAATCAAAATCTATTATGTCAAACAAATATCAAACAGATGATAACATTTATAACACAACAATAATGTATATGGACAAAAACAAATATAAAGTTGCAGGAAACGGAGTTTTAAAAATTGGCGAAGATTCGTATCCATTTTACCTAATCCTTGATGCGGCCATTCAGCCGACGCCATTTTGTACACTATCTGAAAAAGAGTGGCAACATCTGTTAAAAAACCAGAGCTTTCTCATGCGTCCGATCTAATGGTAATATCAGAAGAGTAAGTTTATAAAGATAATTCTCTATGCTCTCACACTGAGGTTGGATTCAATTCCATGTCCTATATCTTCAGATTTTCCCAGAGGATTCCAGAATCGATTTATCAAATAATCCTTCTATTGACAGCTTCAAAAAATGTCAGGCTAACTTGTAATGAGCGTTTAAATGTCCTGATAATATTCAGTAAGATGGAAAGCGGCATAAAATTGTCATTCTGTCCTATTTTCAGAAGGGGATCTGGGTTTGGCTAGTTGAACCTTAACCTCAATCTGCTCTGATCCTCAAGCGTGTAGGCGGTCTATGATGTAGACTGGAATGCCTGGTCGCTTATTATTCTCACTTTGAAAGTGATGTTAATCGAAAAATAATAAAACCTCAATCATAAAATTGCAACATGTGATAGGCTGTAAAATGATCCTGTTTTCTTTTTTTTTGTTTTATGCCCCTTTCCAAGAATTATTATTAATCTGTGGGTATTCCAATGCCCATCATAAACCACTATATCCGTGGTGGGATTGGCCTTCAGATGAAGATGGGGGTTGAACCATGGACTGGATTAATTGCTTAATGTTAGAAAAACGAAGCCGATCCGCCATGTTGTAGGAAGGATACTTTCGCGAACGTACACTCAACGATATAGTAAACCGACTTTATTTTGGTGGCTAGGAGTATCCTATTTATTTTAGTAAGTGTAATGACAAGATCTTAATAATTAATAAAAAGGGTGTAATATTCCAATATGGTTGTGGTTGGTTAGATAGGTTAAGCCGCCATATCGCACGAATGATAAACTGTATCTGGCGACGGCCTCTTGTAGAGCCCATCACAGGCTGGCCAACACCCATAATGGGATCAACTGGATGATTGAAGGATAAGGTTCAACAGGCCGGGCCCGGACCCCTGCTGAAAACGGGAGGTAAGGGACCCGGATCCTTCAGGATGACTCCAATATGGAGTATTAAACCATTTTATTATTATAAATTTTTTATAAATACACATTTTTGATAATTTAGAATGAAGTGTGAGAAATAATCCAAATTTCGCATTTTCCTAATTGTTTAATGTTTCGAGGAAGGAGAATAATAGATTTAAAGGCCATCGAGGATGAATTATAAAAAAAATTATTATTACCTGTAGTTTATGCTAAAGAAAATGTTAATTTATGAAAAAATGGAAGGAGAATAATAGATTTAAAGGCCATCGAGGATGAATTATAAAAAAAATTATTATTATCTGTAGTTTATGCTAAAGAAAATGTTAATTTATGAAAAAACAATCACTAATGAAGGGAGTGAAATTTTATTTTTTGACAAAGATTATAATCAAACAATAAACAAGGGAACACATCATATTATTAATACCAATAATAACCCTATCATTATTAAATAAACATTATTTTAAATTTAATAAGGATAGGGTGTTATTTGATATTAATTGTATGAAGTTAAAACTTTAATAAGGGTTTCGATTTCTTTATACATTACTGGATTAGTATATCATTGGATTTTATCAAACCAAATTAAAAAGAATAAAATATAATATTTCCTCACCTATGAAATGTTCTATCACCTGATCTTTGTACATTCTTACATCCATACGCTACACAATGTATAACCATAATGCAATAAAACAGAAAAAAACACAAATAGCAAGAAATGTATTCAACGATCAACCCAGCGCATGTACTACACAATGTATAACCATAATGCAATAAAACAGAAAAAAACACAAATAGCAAGAAATGTTGTATTCAACGATCAACCCAGCGCATGTAGAGTCTTACAATGTGGCTGCTAGAGGCTTCGTTTTTACTACTAAGTGACTATCAGAACAATCAATCCAATCTGTATAAAACATTTATGAGTTCAATAGCTAGAAAACACTGGCGGCCGGATGGCCGCCTAGTAACTCATTGGCGTGTCATACAGGAGAACCCGAATCCAGCATCTAACAAAAAGTTTTTCGAGGTTCCAGACCCTGCACAACAATCCCCGCCCTTCACTATCCGATCCCCCTCCACGGGTGTGAGTGCAGCCTGTAGTTGGAACTGTCCCAGACCTATCAGATCTTTAGTAATCTGTTTGATTGGAAAAGAGAGTAAAAAATATAAAAAAGTTGGAAAACACTTGTACAAGTATGGAAGCCGGATCCTTCCATGCGTAGTTAAGCCAGTACTTTATTATGCAGCTGTCCGGCCGACACATTCTTTTGTATCGAGAAGTATAATGAAATGAATCAAAATGATCTCCAACTCAATTTATCTCTTCTAATGTCAATATCAATCGGCTGGATAGCCGCGGTATAAGAATGTGCGCTTTACCCTGGAGGACTAGGTTCAATTCCGGCCGACACATTCTTTTGTATCGAGAAGTATAATGAAATGAATCAAAATGATCTCCAACCTCAATTTATCTCTTCTAATGTCAAAATCAATCGGCCGGATAGCCGCGGTATAAGAATGTGCACTTTACCCTGGAGGACTAGGTTCAATTTCTGGATCTCACATCTCGTTTCTTCACTAGGGGACCGGGCTCAGCTCATTGAATCCGATCCTACACTTGATCCCACCAAGGGCGTGGGCATAGAAATGCCCGCCGCTTAATTGGATCCACTCATTGGATGGAAAGCAAAATTAAACTGCATAGGATAAATAATCAATACCATAAAAGTTCATTATTATTTTCTATTTTTATCATTAATAGTCTTAAGTTTTTTATTGTTTTAATTTCAGCTCTTCTTCTACACCTCAATCCATTTTTTAGTAATAGATGTCGCCACTTTCCATTCAGGCAGAGTACAGTACTAAATGGTGAGGCGAAACAAGCCCTTCCACAGAATGCCTACCTCTGCCGGGGTTAGCCGGATTGTGGACAACGGAGATAGACGAGCCTGGCCTAGTCCCTTATGGTTTTCTAATGGGTGGGGACCTGAGAATCGAACCTAGGTCCTCCAGAATGGAAAACCGAAGCGTTTCCACGCGGCCAATACGGCCGAATGAGGGGGCTTCTTAAATGTTATAGTTTAAGGGCCTCTATATAAATCCGGCCGTTACAATTGAATAGTCAAATTTTGCCTTTGATTTCAATGTCCTCGTTCTTAATCCATTGAATTGCCTAATATTTCTAAAGTACTAAAATTATTTGCTTTACATGAAGAATGTTTGAACATTTTTAATATTTATGCTTTTATATAAATTTTTAAAGAAAAACACATCATTAATTTAGATAGATGGAGCAGCTGTCCCTTCGGAGAATATTCATACTTAAAAATATTTTATATGTACCTCCTTATAAAATCTAGGTTGTTTAACAATGTTTGAAAAGAAATCCTAACTAAAAATGCTGCAACTGATTTTTATAATTATATAAATTATCGTAGATATGATATCGAATTTGATAAAATTATCGTGCAAAATCATAATATTGAACGTTCCGGAAATAGAAGTTGCTTTAGTGCTCAATATATCTTATTTACTAAATGCTATAGATATAATAGAATATAGTACATATTATTACTTAATATTCTGTTTCTTGTAACTTATGTTACAAAACAGATTAAATCTAACATTAAGGAGATAGTCGGCCGGATGGTCGCGTGCTGTATTTCCACTCTAAGATCCAGACGGCCTGTGGTGGGCACTTACATTGCCCTGCTGCTAAGTATTTGACAAGAATGGAAAATGACATAAAATTCAGGAGTGTTAAAGGTTATGGTGGGCTTCAAAAGATCTGCCGCTTAGTATTTAAAAAGATGGAGACATAAAACTTAAAAAGAGATATATTTTACGGTTTCCACTTATAAAGATATTAAAGAACTGTTCCCTTCCCTATGACGAAGACAGACGAGCCGTCCGGAGCTTTCAGTAACTAAAGATGAAGAACCGGATTATCCAGATAACAAACAACACGCGTGACTATCAGCCGATATCTTTCAAACTGAATTAATAAAACTTCAAAAATTATAAAAATTTTTACCAATATAAATAAGTTTTCATTTATTCTAAACAGAAAATAATTTTTAAAATTTTTAGAAAAGAAAATTAAGTTTTATTCAGTGCAGAAAACGGAATTTTTCAAATCATTAAATTCATCGATATTATGCATTACTCGATCAATAGACGGAGCTACAGGACAACAGTATATTAAATACAGTAGATTCATCTAAAAAGAAATAAACTTGCATATTTAATTTTAAATTATCAATTTTTCTTATTCCATCTATAATTTTTTTTTTCGATTTTCGGAATTTCTAAAGAAATAAACTGTTTTCGTATTCCTCGAATTAATGCTATTTGAATTAAATTATGAATGATAAAGAACGAAGTTCGAAACTAAATATTTGTATATCGTACACGAAAGAATAAGATTGATGAATTATATTTGTTTAAGTATTCATTATAATATCTTCAAAAGCAGATAAATCAAGTATTGAATGAAATTCGATTTTAGAAATATTTTTTATTTTAATTAAAACTTATAACTCGTCTGCATGTTTTCGACAAATTGTTTTACGAAATTAAATTAAAAATGATTTACGGCTATGATGCTAATTGTTAGTTAATTAAAATGGCGAAGACTCGATTTTGTAAAATACAATTTATTTCAAAATAATTGATTTATTTTGACTTAAGAACAGAAAATTAAAGTAGTTTCGACGTGAATGATTTTTACTCGGCCGATATTTATTTTAAATAACTTATAATTAAATGAAATTTTCTTCCGTTTACATCAGGAATTTTCAATATTCACAAGCCAATATTTGTACTTTTTTTTTAAATATAAATGTAAGACGGTAACTGATCAAAATATATTTGACGACATTTATAAACTTTTTGCAGTTATTCGGAAAATTAAAATAAATTTAATTTTAACAATTGAAATCTCAAAACTTTCATATACGGTAGTCCTAAAATAAATTTTATTGCAATGAATTTTAAGTGACTTTTTAATTTTAAAAATAAAAAAACTGAAATTTTAATTTAAAAAATATTTTTTAATTTTATTTTTGTACAGGTAGCAATTTTTGCTGGTTACACATATAAAAAAAGGCGCCATTAAAAACCAGGCCCTCGCCTAAAGAGGGCCCATAGACTTTTTGCATACAATACTGTATACAGAAACTTATCTTTGCAATTATACGTACGCAGTATAATGAATACCGTGCTGTATCGGGATGAGAGGGAATCATGTTTACATTGGGAGCCTTTCGTCTTTTGGTTACGCCATCTACGTAACTGAAGCTCTAGAGCCCCTGTAGTACTAGCTCTAGAGTTTTTAACGCCTCGAGCGAAAATTTTTGTTGCGCCCCTCAAGTAGCCAGTTTTGAAAAATAAATTCATAAAAATATCACACTACACAAAACTTTTATTTTTAAAACAAAATTTTATCAAACTTACATTTCCTTGTAATTCCATTGCAATTTTGCATTCTTGTTACTGTTTATTACATTGTTGCATGAATCTTTGCCCTCCGACCGGCCGCCCAGTCAACTCAGCATTTAAATTACATGTAAAAATTAACGTTTTACTACAATAATAATAATAATAATAATAAAATACAAAATGTGCCCCTTAAATATCGGCTCCCTAAGGGGGCGCTCTGCTCTATCGTATGTTGAGCCGGCCCTGATTTCCTACATATAAAGTTGGGATCTTATCTACAGGAAACAATTCATCTATCAGATTTTCATACGATTATAATTAAAAATCACAGACAAAATATTTTTATTTTAATCGATTATTTCTCAATTGCCTTATGAATTATTTCTGCCAAGTTAAAGTACGGATAAAATTATCGCCATTCAAAATTAAAAAAATCGAACCAACGTGTCTGTTTTTATTTTAATCGATTATTTCTCAATTGCCTTATGAATTATTTCTGCCAAGTTAAAGTGCGGATAAAATTATCGCCATTGAAAATTAAAAAAATCGAATCAACGTGTCGGTGCATACGGCCAATTTTTTTATTTTTTCTGTTTAACACACCTATTGCTCTAAGCAACGCGTATAAATAAACTTGTTTCAGTTTTATATCAATAAATAAATAAAAATTATATATTACTAACTCGGTCATATTTTTTTAGGCTGGCGTTCTATATTTATTTTTAAATATAACTTACCTTCGTTCTTTTTTAAAGGTGTACTCGGTAACTCTTACAGTGTTTCGTCACTTAAAAAACACTGTAGACGTTTCTGATACTAATTTGAAAGTATGCAGTCTTCTTATTACTTTTAAGCATCTCGTTATATTGCTACACCACTTATGCCCAGCAATGAGTAGGTATTACGTATCCGGGGAAATGTGATTTAAAAATATTAAAAAATTCTGATTTTGTGTTCTAATTATACCTGTTTGTAAAAATTCACAAGAAAAAAACACAAAAAATGATTTTCATTGAGCATCTCAAATGCATTTATAGCATCTTATTTTTTTTTTTTTTTTTAATTAATTCAGTAACCGCTCTAGAGCTTTTCGCGCCCCGATCGAAAATTTTTGTTGCGCCTCCTCAACTCGTCAGTTCTGAAAAGTTTTTCGGGTTCTGAGCCGGCCCACTTCTACGGTGTGGGTGCAGCCTGTGGTTGGAAGTGGCCCCGCCCCTTAGTAATCTCACTGATTGGAAAGGGGTGTAAAAATACAAAAAAAAAGACCATCGATGTTTAAATATAGTTGGTTTTGACACTCATCGTCAAAACTGACGACTTGAGAGGGCGCAACGGTGAGTGGACCGGTAGCACCCAGTCCGCTCACCGTTTAAATTATGGGTAAAAAATAATTGTGTCTTACTACCATAACAACAAAACAGAAAATGCGCACGCCCCCCATAAATTACGGCGCCATGAGTGGACGCTCCGCTCGATCGTATGTTGAGCCGGCCCTGAATTAATTTAAAAAGTGGCTATCGTTTTATAAGAATCTATCTAATGTTAGAAGACAACAAAACAAAAGAAAGTTCAAATATATAGGATTAAATAACTTCATTGTTCATTTATACGAAAAATAACTGAATATTGTATTGCACGTTTCGTGTGTTGACGGCTCCTTTTCGAAAAATAACATATCGTATTAATAAAACTATAAAGTTACATAACGCTTACGTTATCGACACCTGAATAATGGAGTTTCTGTTTCCATAAATAATTCTAATTTGAATACACTCGGATGGAAACGAATAACGAGTCTTATAACCTCTATGACGTATTTCAAATTGGTCGAATTAACGCGTCTGGTGCTCGATGACGTCAGCGAGACGTTTCGAAGGTGGGGTTGGCTGGGAGAAGAGAGAGAGCAACATGTCATTAGGTCACGTGAATTGCGTTGGGTTGACCATCTGTCTTCTGAAATTTGTGGCTGCCAGCCAAATACTACACCAACACTCGACGCAAATGCGACAGTGGGAATGAACTCTTATTGTCGGGATAATCAATATTTTGTCTTTTAAGTGGGCCTGTAAGTTAATGGATTATACGCGGTAAATGGATCACTACTGAATAACTAAAGCAGGTGTACTCTTATTTAAGCTACGAAAAATAAAACACATAACGCCATAACTATTGTTTTAATGAATGAAAATTTAGGTCTGTCCTTACATTTATTTAAATATTTGCGTTCTGGCTGTTATACAGAGAATGTTAAACGAGACAATCTATTTTGAATTACGTTAACTTTTGAACTTTAACAGAAAGAATAGAAACGATTATTATTTTTTTATTATTAAGAATACATCATTTCTCGCAGTTTTGCACGAAAAATTTTGGTATTATGTACAGAATAGATAGAAAACATGTTAGTTCGTCATCATTGTGGTCATTTATGCTTGATTTTTTAAGCTTAGCAAAAAAAAAATGAAGTATTGTAATAGTCCCAGATATTAAAGAAAGAACGTTAGTTCGTCATCATTGTGGTCATTTATGCTTGATTTTTTAAGCTTAGCAAAAAAAAAAAATGAAGTATTGTAATAGTCCCAGATATTAAAGAAAGTATTGAAATTTTATTAGAAATTCATAAATATTTATGATAGTTCATCTCTAGTGTGATGTTCTCTCTTACATACAGTACTTCATTTGTGTAAACTTACCAAAAGAATCAAGTGAAATAATGATTTCAGTTATTAAAGAAAGTATCTAAATTTTATTAGAAATTCAGAAAAAATTCCTAAATTGAGCAAGATATTCATCACTTCCATTGCAACAACAACAATAACACACCAGAGTCAATTCACTCTAGTGTGGTGTTGCTTTTATATATTTCAGTTGCTTTTCTGAGCTTACCAAAATATCAAGTAATGATCCTAGATGTTAGAGAAAGTACCTAAATTTTATTAGAAATTCAGGAAAAATTCCTAAATTGAGCTAGATATTTATGACTTCCATTGTAACATAACAACATCAAACAAGACTCAGTTCACTCTTGTATGATATTACTGTTATATACTTCAATTGCTTTCCTGAGCTTACCAAAAAGCAAGTAATGATCCTAGATGTTAGAGAAAGTAACTAAATTTTATTAGAAATTCAGGAAAAATTCCTAAACTGACTTGTGAGCTAGATATTTATCACTTCCATTACTGTATAACATAGCAACATCAAACAAGAATCAGTTCACTCTTGTATGATATTGCTGTTATATACTTCAGTTACTTTTTTGAGCTTACTAAAAAGCAAGTATATGATCCTAGATGTTAAAGAAAGTACCTAAATTTTATTAAAAATTCAGGAAAAATTCCTAAACTGAGCTAGATATTTATCACTTCCATTATAACATAGCAACACCAAACAAGAGTCAGTTCACTCTTGTATGATGTTGCTGTTATATACTTCAGTTGCTTTTCTGAGCTTACCAAAAGCAAGTAATGATCCTAGATGTTAGAGTAAGTACCTAAATTTTATTAAAAATTCAGGAAAAATTCCTAAATTGAGCTACATATTTATGACTTCCATTGTAAAATAACAACACCAAACAAGAGTCAGTTCACTCTTGTATGATGTTGCTGTTATACACTTCAGTTGCTTTTTTGAGTTTACCAAAAAGCAAATAATGATCCTAGATGTAAAAGAAAGTACCTAAATTTTATTAGAAATTCAGGAAAAATTCCTAAATTGCATTAGATATTTTTTTTTTAAATTCATAAATGGAAGGAGTTGAATATAGAGAATTATGATCTACTTTAATAGAAAACGATCATTAGACACAGAATAAAAAGTAATATCGAACAATAGAGGAAATTTCTGTGCCAATATTCAGCGTTTAAAGCAGTACCATCGCATTATCGATTATACTTTTGCTCTTTCGGATATACCCTGCCGTACAGTGGGCAAACAGTACTACAGCAGGACAGTTGATGTTCCACATGATTGCAGTCGCAAAGAGAAGGGGCGAATGCACTATAGTAACCTGACAGACATAATACAGTTGACAGGACAGGATCGAGTGAAAGGGTTTAATTAAATGTCGGAAGATAATATTTACCGGTCGCAAAAATGTGACGTGTGTACACCTGTACGGTCAAAACTTTTATCTGATAGCACACAGAAGCTCGATACGAAAAATTAATCGAGTAAAACATTTTAATTTGTTTAATCGTATGATCGATTTATTCGTCAATGTTACGTGTAGTATTTCGTACTTAGTTTACTGCTACTGCAGGTTTTTACAACTCTCCTAATTGATGTAAAGCAATCGTGTATCGAATAATAGCTTTCCTTTGTTGAATTTTCATTACTTAATGCGAATAGCAAAAGTTTAATTCCCCCGGGTATTGCGATATTTCAGGTAAATTGTCACAATATGACACGGATCATACCTCCCAGCAGTACAATTTTACACTTTTGAGTCTGTTGGGAAATATTTGATAGTTCGATGACATTAATTATTTTTCGAGACACTGTGACGTCAATAAATTGGATTTAATCTTGCGGAACATTCCGAAACCATTTAGAATATATATAAAACGAAAAATTTGCGAAATTATAATTATTATTAAGAGGAAAACAAAAAAATATATATATATATATTATCGCGTGTTATCTTCTACCATTCGATACGTGTTACGCGATGGTTTCTGTAACCATCATCAAAAGGAGGGTTTTAAGCAACGTAACATATTGAGAAACGGGATTATAATACAATTTATGTTTGTCAATAAAAGTTCCAACAATATGAGGAAACGTTTTATACGTGAATCATGCTTATTAGAGAAAATTGCTAACAATTTCTACGCTCAAGATACTATTGTTTCGGCATTTTAATTTGGGCGAAAGTACGAAATTTTCTCGTTCGCTAAGGTTTGCTGAATGCAAACATCCGATCTAAAACCGCTTTTTTACGGTTTCTGCCCTTAAAAATTCACAAAAAAAAAAAACATTTTAATTGGCAATAAGTCATTGTTTCGACATTTTAATACGAAGATTTCCACTATAAAACGCGAAAAATTACGTTAAAGCAAATTTAACATTACTAAATCCTGTCCCAATAAAATTATGATGATGATACCAAGCAAAAATAATTAAGTTAGGTGTATATTTGTAACATACAGTAGTTAACAGATCAATACAAACTTTAAATTGTTTCAAAAACCAAAAATCGAGTGATTTCTGTTGCTAATCTTTTGATGATAATTTCAAAAGCGAAGGTAAAAATCGAGTAATTTCTGTTGCTAATTTTTTAACGATAGTTTTCACAGCGAAAGCCAAAATCGAGTGATTTCTGTTGGTAATCTTTTGAGGATAGTTTCTCTTGTTAAGGCAAAAATCGAGTGATTTCTGTTGCTAATCTTTTGATGATAATTTCAATAGCGAAGGTAAAAATCGAGTAATTTCTATTGCTAATGTTTTAAGGATAGTTTCAACAGCAAACAAAAAAAAAATCAAATGATTTCTGTCGCTAATCTTTTAAACCGGGTAGTGTAAACTATATGTTTTGTTTACCTGTAATTACAAATAAATAATAATAATAATTAAAAAATATTGAAAGAATTATTGCCAGTTAAAGTTTACTTGGTGTGTATATTGCATAAAATAATTAAGTAGATGTAGTAGCAGCAGAATAATAGGAAGTCTCCTGTAACGAAGACCAACACGAAGACAGAAAACAAAGAATGTAGTTCCGCTATAAGGAACTCTGTTGTTTCACATATTAACGAATATCTGAACCAAATTTCCTTATATCAAGGATTACATAAATATATCAGGAACGTATAATATATGTCGATCAATATTATTTAATCATATAACCAGGGGGTCATTAATAAAGTCGAGAAAATCTGATTATATTTTAGTTCAGGAAATTATTTTCACTCCATAAATTTCTTTATAATACTTTTGAGATTTGCGTTTTGATAAAAAGTAATTTTTGAGTTTCTTAATGATCGATACTTACGGGGATGTTTGCGAGTTCCAGATATATCATTCAAACATTCATATATATATATATAAAGTTACCTAGATCTCTAGATAGATCTACAAGAAATTTTTAATACTTTACGAGATGACTTTTGATAACTACTGTAGTTCAAGTTTCGCATTAACTGCGGCAGTTTATGCGAAAATAAATCCTCCTTTTTTTTGCAAACTGATGCCACACGCGTGAAGGTGTTTTTGTTCGCAAACGGTCACAGAAAACAAAATTTATTTATTATATAAAATGATTTTGCGTGACGGGAGTGAAACTTTGTAAATTTCTATATAATAAACACCAGACGCTTAAAAATAAACATTTTTTTTTTTTTTTAAATAACAATTTTTGCATTTGCATACGGTTAACTGAATGGAAAGTTGGAGAGATAACTTCAGGCAAGGTCAATTATCGGACTGTGGGTGTATTCGTGGGTTTGACTTTTCTGCACACCTGTCTGAGTCGCCTAATCCCGTTACACAGGTGTACAGTAATTGGGTTTTCGTTATTTCTTCGTGAGCGTTGAGAATTAAACGATTAAAAACAAAAAAAAAATATTCTGTATAAAACAAAATTCGTGGAAGAGATTACGATAAATTTCCTCTCTAACGTTTAAAAAGCTAATCTCCAAATTTATACATAATGTTTATTTATCAAACATAAATTATTCAAATCACCTTGGAAGATAGTAACACGCAAAACATTTTGATCGCCCGATTGACTAAAGAGAAAAAAATAAAAAAAATAAAAAATTCCCGAGCAAATTTAATGGTCACGTCATTTTGTACTTGTCCTCCAAACCTTGGATAAATTCTGTATATCAGTTAACAACAGTAACACAAACGGGAGGGTGTTTTTGTATACGTTTACGTAAGATAAATTTGCTTATATCTACTATATAGTTTTGTTTACTCGTGCATCGATTTATATATAAAAAAAAAATCGATTTAGGAGTAGATAAAATTGTACAAACGGAAACTTTTCAGTAATATTAATACAAATGTTCTTCTATTTGATCGCACAACGCTTTACTGTTTGGCTTAGCAGGTTGCATTTGTACGTGATCTGCCGAGAAATACAGTACATCTAGTCGAACAACTGTCCTCTTGATAAACCTGTTAAATTTTTTTTTTTTTAGTAGTTGTTCTCTTCCGCTACAATTTTTTCCTTCTTTATGAATAATGTACAGCCGCAAACAAAAACGGCTTTAAATCACAAAAACGTCGAGTTACGTTCGAGTTGTTATTCGTCTTTTTGGAGAAAAAATTATTTAAACGAAATTATGGTGCATTAAAGATTAAAACAATCTTAATATAGTGAACACAATTGACACAAATTGTTATTCATGACCAAATTCCACTCGTTTAATGCTGGAGCCGCTAGATTATTAGAATTTTAATATTTAATTGCACTAAAGTAACGTTAACGTTTAACGGAATTAAATAATTAACTTGTTTAATCTCTCACGCAATCGTCCAAGCTGCTGTAAATTTTTAAGAATTTCTGATTTTTGTTGCAAATCTTTTTAGTTTCAAGAATAATTACAACGGCGTAGGAAAAGATCGAGTGATTTCTGCTGATAATCTTTTAAGGATAGCTTCAACAGCGAAGACAAAAATCGAGTAAAAAATTATTATTATTATTAAATAAAAATGATTCTTTGTCCATTTTTGCTTTAAAGAAACCAAAATCAATAATGGTTAGAAGAAACTTCAAAAATAAAATTTGTGTTATTAAAATTTCAAATATTTTTATTACATATCGACATATATTTTTAAAGATATGACAAAAAAAAGCTCGCAGAACCATAGAATAAATTTAGTATTCTATGGTTATAAATTTGTTAGAATTTAGTAAATGGTTATTGTTATAGATATATTTGGAAATCATTTTAAATTTGTATTCAGGAATAAGTATAACACCTTGAAAATGAGGAAATGCATCAAATAAATCCTAGAAATATCAGAAAATTTATTATATTCAGCTGATGTGAGAAAAGAAAACTACTCCAAATAGCAGCAAATGAGAAACATAAATATCAATCTGATGTATCGATTTTTTGCATCATCAAAGAGATACACGGCCTTTTGCTTCTAGTGCAAACCACGTTTCTGTGCTTCTTATTTAGACACACATTATTTATATACCTATTATTGTTGGGTGAGATATCCCACAGGGATAATGTATAAACAAGACCAAAACCAAATTTGGATTTAGGTCTTATCCGATGATAAGTGTATATAGGAAATTTTTCTATCGCAGTTATATTTAGGCGAATGTTTGAAGTGTAAAATTTTATTTAGAATTTTTTTTTAATGTTTATTTTGAACTGCACAGCGATTCGTTTTATTTTATACTTGGCCACACAGTTTCTTAACTTCAGCTAACTTTTCTTTCAGCAGTAACTTCGAGTAACAAGCTGGTCGGTTATAAAAAGGCGGAATTTAATTTCTGTTGAAGTATGACGGTCATTGCTGTAATTTTCTTGACGTTTCAAACTTCAAACGATCATTACATTGGATACCTCTATTCATTAACTATTTAAAGAATAAGAAGTTCTCAGAAATAGAATTATGACTTTGAAACGCCAACAAATCTTCTCTTTCGTCTCCGCCATTTTGTTTTTCTTTTTATCTTGTTTGTTCTTTGTCTTATTTCCTTTGTATTCTCTAAGGGGAAAAATTTCCAAGTTAGTTTACTCGAGAGAGAAGAAGACGTGACTGTTGACGTCTGGACTGATTAGGATGATGAAAGAAGATTCGTTAATCTTTAGACAAAGTTAGATACATCGTAGATTGGTTTGAGAACAAACAAATCCCAATTTGTTATATATATTCTACGATTTAAGTAAAATTTTGCTCGTTAGTCTTTCCGAATGCATCCTTTTTTTTTTTTTAATCTAATTTAATAATTAAACTTTTCAATCAAAACCTCCGAGGACGGTAGCAAACAGTTCGTAAACTTTTCTACAAATATTAATCTAAAAATAAATATAAAATCTGAATTACGTTCGGTAATGGTTACACCGTAACAATAAGTTCTGCTTCAGTCATTTATCCTAATTTTGACAGTTATCAACTGTATCTTTCCGGCAACAAACCAAATGAAACTCATTCGGTTTCTAAAATTCTGTAAGATAAATTTGTGGAGGAAGAATAAAATTACATTTATCTCTCCCTCTTTCAGTCTTTTCCAGGTCAAAGTAGGACTCCATATCCAGCAGCAACTTTTCCGATTTGTCTGCTTCCTTGGCATGTTGCTATCCGTCATAAATACAGCAAATGGAATTGTACATGCGGAGGAGAACCATGTGTTCCCCTAATGAAAAATAGCACGCGATATACTTCACAAGTGAAGCCAGGACGAGCACGTGACAAGACAAATATTTTCCACTTATATGCTGACCGCGTAGAAAAGGTAATGAGCCGAGTCCTCAAACCCAATTGCTAATTTAGCACCCCGTGTTATTCCACAGCCTTGGCAGTTCTAGCTAGACTTTCCACGTTCTTTCCATTGTCAAGGCACCGTAATTTTACGAGAGCCCTCCTACATTGTTAGAAGAGATGTCTGGCATTGTTACTACTGTAACCATTTTTTAAAAAAAAATAGGGATATATCTTTAAATTTTATAATTTATTTAAACTTTTACTGCGGAATGTTTAAGGTATTATTGTACACGTGTGAGATGCATTCCAACCCTTTCCAATTTATTCTCAATAATGAGCTCTTTCCATGCTACTCTTGTATAAAATAAATATACCCTTCATCATAAATGATAGGTAATTAATTATGTAGGAGAAATATTAAACATTTATCAATGTAACTACACATATTTAATTAAACTTATGCACTGGTAGAAAAATTCGTTTAAAAGCCAATACAACAGAGATCATCTCCCAGTTGTATAATATAGTGGAGCATTCTCCGTTTGGACACGTATTACAGTTAGTTAGAACATGGTGATAATTCGAACTGTCAAAGAAATTAGAGCGAATCTTTGGGGAGGACACGATTAATCTTTTCCAATGGACGTGATACGAATTGAACAAATGCTTCTCTGCCAAAGGAACTGTTAGGCGTTTTGATAAGTGTTGCAAAGCTGACGAACCACGCCTTTGATAAGAATTATCTCAAAGTTGATCATCTGACAATAATGACCTCTAGAGGGTCACATGTCACGAAATGTCTGTTGCGTTTGTCATCGTTACGGTACCACCAGCTACGACCTTAATCCGCTACCGTTCGCTATCCTACGTTACACATACAAATTTGAATATTATTTTAATGCGATTGCACTGGTTGTAACCGGTCGTGCAACTGGAATCTAGGCATTCAATCGCACCACCAAAAAAGAGAACCCTGCCAGTAATAAATGCTATCTGTTGAAATAATTTTTTCCCTTATATACTTATCAAAGATGCCATTCCGATAATACCATAGAAGTCCCTACAAGAGATCTACATTACAGTAATTGGCAATGGCAGTACAGGTTACAGTGAATATTTGATGGGTTCCTGTGTTTGAGAACAGTTACCTATTCATCACAATCTCCCCGGTGGCTCTGTTTATCCACAGTGTCATCAGTCTTCAACCCCCTGCCGTTTATACTTTAGAGTCTGTTTCTAATGACCCTCATACCTGAGTGTACTACGAGAGGGATACGCGCTCTGCAAGAGTTATTACAAGCTATAGATCTATTCCGTTATTTTTTATTATTCCTCCTTTTTACTTTCTACTATCGAAAGAAAAGGAAAAATTTTTTATTTTTATTTTTCGGTACAATGAAATAAAATTTAGATATAGGGAATATCGACAAAGAAAAAAAAAATTGGGGGAAAAATTGCAAAACCGATAAGGTGGTGAAGGATGGATGTTTGGGATATGAAGTTATTTAAATAAAAACTCTATCAGGAGGAACTTTAAAGCTATGTAAATTGGTCAGGAGAATAAAGAGGTCAAGATGGATTTCGCTTCCTCTCATTCTGGAAAAAAAAATAATAATAATAAAAAATATCTGAATTTCAAATAAGTTTTGACATTTTAAGAATGGGAGATCAAAGAAAACACTTTTTGGACTATGAAAATTAGTTTCTAAAAGTCAGATTATTAAAATTATTTTTAAAAAATACAAAAAAAAATTAATAAGAACGTTATATAAAAAATAAAAAAATTGTTAATAAAATAAAAAAAAAATTATTATTAAAATTCAATTTTTTATATTTTTCCAATCATTTCCGTGTCGAATTTAAAATAAAATTCGACAGGAAAATGATTGGAAAAATTAAAAATTGAATATTAATTTTAATAACTAAAAAATTATTAGTTTTATAAGCTAATTATTATCATTATTATTTTAACTTATCATTAAATTTGGAGCATGAGTTTCGATTAAAATTCGGAAACTTCTATATGATCTGCACTAGAGAAAACGCATGTAACACACCAAAGCTCATTAAGGCGAGAAATATAATGAAGGCAAATGTAGCAGCGCATCATCCTTCAATTATCTTATTAAGAAGTTATCGACGCAATCGGTCCTCTTCCGAATTTTCAGTCTTCTCAAGATCTTGATTGGAACCAAATGGGAAGTTCATCCTCTAACTACCACTTTATCGTCAGACACTTGAGCACGATGCTACGTTCGTGTGATCACTGAGCGTTGTACCGCGAGTCACGTGTCACTCAAGAAGTCACGAATCTCCCACCTAGATCCTCTCCCGATACCAATGTTGGATTAGTTAATATTATCTGTCAATTTTATGCTTTATCAAACTGTATAATTAGCAGCAAATTTTTATTATTTAATTTTCTAGATCAATTATTTTTGTTTGCAACGGTTAAAACTCGTCGCTCGTTGTTACACCGAGATAAAACAAGATCGATAAATTTGCATTTTTGCAAAAAAAATAATAATAATAATAAATCTGCAACAAAATTATATAGTAAAATTTGATCGGTTTCTATTAGTTACGAAAATATTCAATTTTAAGTTTTGATGACCATTGAAACGATAACACTCGAATTTCTGTAATTTAAAAATGGATAAGAATTTTTTTCCCTTCTAAAGGATCGCGAAGCATATCGAAAATAAATTTTCGTTAAGAATTGTAAATAATATTCAAATTCTGAAGAGATGTTTTTTTTTTATATATATATATTTATCCATAAATATTCATCGCCAAGTTTTACTAAAGATTTTCTTGAAGTTAGTCGCATTGCGATCTTATTCTGTCTGGCTGCATTATGCATCCGGAAAACAATAAAAATATTAAAATACAAAAATATTCAAAATATTGCTCGGCATCAAAATAATAGAAATTCCACCATTTTCCCAAAATTCAATTTCTGGTAGAAAAAGATTTCTATTGATATTATTTCAAGGATAGCTTCAATAGCGAAAGCAAAAATCGAGTGATTTCTATTACCAATCTTTTGAGAATAGTTTCAACAGCGAAGACAAAAATCGAGTGATTTCTGTTACCAATCTTTTGAGAATAGTTTCAATAGCGAAGACAAAAATCGAGTAATTTCTATTGATATTATTTCAAGGATAGCTTCAATAGCGAAGACAAAAATCGAGTAATTTCTATTGATATTATTTCAAGGAAGCTTCAATAGCGAAAGCAAAAATCGAGTGATTTCTATTGCTAATCTTTTGAGAACAGCTACATCGGCGGAAGAAAAAATCGAGTGATTTCTGTTGTTAATCTTTTGAGAATAGCTTCAACAGCGAAGGCAAAAATCGAGTGATTTCTGCTGCTAATCTTTTAATTATAAGGAAAGATCCAAAGTGCAAAGAAAAAAAAAAACTGGAGTCTGAATGCACACACGACTATACTAAACCTACATTTTTTTAACATTTTATAATCACGTGAATAACTATTTTAAAAATATCTGTATCTAGCATACATGTTATTTATTATAAGTAAATTTTAGGAAAATTTCAAAGTACCGGGTAAAAATGATATAAAAATAGCAGAGTTTATAAATGGAATCATTTGAAAACGAACCAAAGCTAGTAGGAAAATCCCGAATTGTTTGGCCAAAATCCAATGCAAAGTCTCATTACGTATGTAGAACTAAAGGATTAAATTGAATCTTATCACATCTCAGGTAATGCCTATTATTATTTTTAACGTTAATTCTTCATAATAAACATACATAAAATGAATACATTAAGTTTTTGAATAGGTAACGACTACCTTTTACGATTTTTCTAAAAGTTTTGCAGTTAGAGATCGAATTACCGTATCGGGATGAGGATTCCTTCGAGATACAAGGCATTATATTGAAGAAGAGCCTAGAGAGAGATCGGGACAAGGCCACTAAACTAGGTCAGATGCTACTCTCTATATGTGTATACGCTGCAAGGCTGTGAGAGCGGAAATAGAACTGCAAAATCTGTATCGACTTTATTATCCGCAATTAAAACAATAGAAAAATAACTTTTCCCCCCCTCTTATAACGTGCGAGAAATTTCGGTAGCAAATATTAAAATTGGTTTCATATATTAAAGTTATGCAGAAGCGCTATCGAGTTACGTAGAAACCATTACCAAATATGAATCGCCAGTTTGCGCTACTATACTGTATATACGATATTTGACACACCATTTTTTTTCGATGTTCTGCTTCCATGCGAACTTGGCCACACTTTTCTGGGTCATAAATAAAATTTTATGCCGATTTTAATTTAAATATGCAGCTGCCACGAGCTTTAATCAGTGACTTACCGAAGACACGCGTATATGCCATAAAGAAACGGCCCTTAAGGTTAAAACGATCAAAGATCGTTCACCATTTTTATGTTTATTAATAATTCGAAGGACACTTTCAGTAATTTTTCGCGAATCCGTTTTATTCAGTTACAGAGACTCCACCCCGCATACCAGCAAATATTCTTCTCTTAACTCTCCATTTTTTGCTCGATTTATGTGCATTTTTATGTGTACAAACTATTACATTGCGAAATTATGTCATACATAAAAAAAGTATTAAAAATAAACAGCATTTTGATACATTTCGTAAAGCATTTTCACAGTCAATATTTAGGTGAAGGCTAAAAATGACTCTGATAGAAAAATTACCAAAAATAAAAAATATTATATACGTCAACAACATTTTAGAATATTTAGAGAAACAGTCACTAATGAAAGTTTCAAAACAATAAAATTGTCGAATAAATTTTTATATTGTCTACTATCAACAATAGCGGGTCTTTATATCAAAAAAGGTACAAAATTAAATTCAAGGTGAACCTCTTTTATATAAATATATATATTTATATACACAGCCTACTGATAAGAGTAACGATTCCCTCAGCTTAAACTTCCTTTACCATATTTTTTAAAGATGGCTGAATTATCAGGCAATGACGTCAACTTTGACGCCATCGTTTCTAAGAACATTCCAAGTTCGAAGCAATTTTCAAAAATATCACAGTGATAATTTTCGACCTCATTATAGATAAGACAGCCCTCCAAGGTGTAAAACATTTTGTAGGTCAATGTTAAAACTTTATTTATAAAAATCCAAACAGACTAAATAACGTGTGTGCGAATTTAGATCAATCTTATCTAACAATTATGTGGAAGTTATAATTTTAGAACTGCTGTTTAAATATTAAAAATAAGGGGAGGGGAACAAAAATCGTAAAAAAACTAATTTTGGAAATTGGAATTAAAAATCGCACGAGGATTTTTGCTAGTAATTAATAAACACGCTGGAAGGTATGCAAACTTCTTTCTGAATAATTCGTAACAGTTGGGTAATGGTGTTTCTCGGCCAATATTTTTTAACCTTTACAGCTGAAGAAAGCTCATCCATCCAGATCAGCACAGTTAGATCAACTCAACGGTGCTTTATTGCAAAGTGGGACATAAAATTTTAACTAAAATATGTTACTGAAGTATAAAAATTTAATTAATTCGCACTTTCTAAATTATAACACACTCGATTAACATAATTTTTTTTTTGTTTTTGATATATTATTGCTATACGTCATTGACTTTACTTCCCGTCCGGCGATACTTTTCTGGGAGATATAAATTCTGAATCTACGATTTATGATAGTGTCGATAACCTGTCATTACTCAGCAAAAGACAGTGCAGACTGCAGCTGTTCCTTCCGAGAGACACGTGTACTTATGTCAACAATGATGACTGTACACTTTGCTATTAAGCATAAAACAAAAAACTGCATTTCCAATAAATGTATAAAGGTACTAACTATGACCGGTTCAGATAAAACAGGTCGAGTGCATCCTTTCTAAAACAGTAAACGGCATTTTATCCTAAAACTATTTTTGGTACTGGGCCAGATTTAAAGATCTAGTAGTACAACCTCTGGCTTACTATCACTTACTACTGTTAGTTTAACACATTTTTCTCTTTAATAATGTAACGCAAGTTCATTATGGTAGTTTTAAGTTTCAGGTGTATAGCATGATAGCATTTCTTAGAATTTTTAATAAAATTAGATTAAAAAAAAATATATCTTATTAAATTTTTTAACTGTAATTTGAACTGTGTTAATCAAAATAATTTTAATTAAAATATTCAGATATGAGAATGTATTTTTTGTTGAAGATGAAAGTAATAAATTCAAGAAATGCTAGTAATTTCACACTCGTAATATGTTAGTAATGCAAGAGACATTATCATGGAAGAAGTTTCTTTTTCCTTAAAGCAATGTGCATCTATCTAAAAATTGATATAAAAATAGTTATATATTTAATAATATAATTTTTGAATTAAAAAAATAACACAACAAAACAAAATTGCAATGCAAGAACACAGAAATGTTCAACATCTCTTTACTGAGTATAAAGGAAAACTATTTAAATATGAATTTTAGCAGTTGTACACTGCATACATTTTTTTTCTTTTTCTCTTACACATTCTTAATTGCTAGAACGGCACAAAGCGTACAAGACAACAGTGAGCAATTAGCCGAGATCTAGGCGAGTATTGCCTAGCCTAAAATACAGTATTGCAAAACCATAATGAATCAAACCTTTCCAATATTCCATAATGTTGCTTTGATACATCAAATGGATTTCTGAAATGATTCCGATGAGTTATGGCATGTGGCCAGCACAACAATACAGAATGGTTTGAACAGGATTTCGCTTCTGGTCGCAAATCCAGCAGCTCACAGCAAATAAATTTCTATGAACTAATTGGGGGTGAAAAACCCAAACATGGACACATGCCATTCATGTTAGACATACATATCTATAACATGGTATGATTATATACAGAAATATTTACATAATATGGACATAGGAAATTGTGTCAATATAACACATCAATAAGGAAGATGTAACACTGATTTCAATTTGATATTCATTTCTACTTTAAACTGAAATAAGGATATCACCCGTATCTGCACATGCAGTTGCACACATTTTCTTGACTAGTTCTTATTACTAGCTAAATAGTGCAAAACTTATTCTTACAAAAATGTCCAGTATTTTGTTGTATTTCATTCTCATAAATATTCTGACAGAATATGAGTGATGTGTAACTTCGTTTAACATATTTGCATTCTGTATGGTATCACTTTTAGTGTATCACAGTAAACATTTTAGAACCATTTCATTTTCGTTTACATTTTAAGAGATTACCATTAATTTCTGCAGATAAACAAAACATCTCAAAGAAATTTAACTTATGTCATAACAAAAATTATTAAAATAATATATTCAAGTAATCTAATTATTAATTTTTGAACATTTTTTTTTTTAACTACTTTCAGTACAAATTAAGCAGATAAACAAAACATCTCAAAGAAATTTAACTTATGTCATAACAAAAATTATTAAAATAACATATTCAAGTAATCTAATTATTAATTTTTGAACATTTTTTTTTTAACTACTTTCAGTACAAATTAATTTTTTTATGAGAAGGGAATGAATTTTCATTAAAACAAAGACAAAAATAGCTATTCACATTTGAGATCTATTAATTGTTACTTGATACTTTTAAAATACTACCAAAAAATTTTGAATTTCAACAAAATTTCATTGCTAATTATAAAAATCTAGTTTGTCATCACATACAGCAACAGATCTAGTGATATGAAAAAATTACATGGAATTGTGTTGTATTTTCTAGATATTAATTGCATTTTTAATAAAACAAATGGTAATGCTCGACTTAATATAAAATCATTCATAATGTACTTCAATAAACTTAAAAATTATAAAATATAAAGGAACTTATATCCTAAAATGGCAGAAATTAAGCTATATAATTGTCATTAACTAAGTTATTACATAATAAATTATTATTCAAATTTATGAAGCTCAGAATGATTGGCAATTTAACAATTAATTTAATTGAAAATCTTGTCCATAGATTAAGTTTAATTTTATAGCAAAAACAACAAAACTTAAAATATAAGGCATATTTTTTGCAAACTGTGGTCCAAAGTGCAAATCTTTAAAACAGCAATAGCATGTCTTTTTGATGTTTGGCACCAAATTTATTACAAGACAGATTTCCTATTCAAAATGGTGCTCAATGCTGGTGCCAAATTTGGCAGTTGTACCATTGGTTTGCTATTACTGCCCTAAGATGTAATATGGTCCCCATACTAAAAGAAAAACTATTAACATTTAAAATAAAAGCTCAATGCTGGTGCCAAATTTGGCAGTTGTACCATTGGTTTGCTATTACTGCCCTAAGATATAATATGGTCCCCATACTAAAAGAAAAACTATTAAGATTTAAAATAAAAGAAAAAAATTTTAATAATTTTAAAATTCCAAATTGAGATAATTTAATTTTTGCATAAAATCACTGTGTAAAAATACAGAATTAGCAAATTGATATATTTCTTTTAAAACAATTTTTTGGTAGTTAAAAGAATCAAATATTAAACATAGAATAGCACTCTTTTTATTTGTATTTATATTTGCATAGCAAATAGAATTTCTTAAAATTAATGATGATTTAACACCTTTTTTTTAATTAAAAAATAATTTATCATTGCCAATATCTTCTATCATCGTCATGTATATATATATTTATATTTTTAAATCAAATTTAATTCTATTTAAAAATATAACATTAACTTAGAATAAAATGTAAATCTATTTGAATGTAGAGAAAAAATTTTAAATTAACTTTTAAATTAATTCTTAAAATTTTAATTAAATATGGACTAATTTTATAAAGAAAATTCATGTAACTAAAATTTCATTCATAAAAATTTAAGAATTATCAACATTTCATTGCAATTAAGTTACTGGAAATTAAAATATTTAAGCTGCAATAACATGATTTCGAAATGCATAAGTTATTGCACTTCAAATATCATATTTATGGATGGGAATCAATTAATTATATTGCAAACATATTTAAATAACTAAGGGAGTATTTTTAAAACAAATTAAAAACTTTATATATAAGTTAAATAAAGTTTTGAATTAAAAATTTTTGTGTATATGTCTGTATAAATATATCTTACTATTTTAGGAATGAATAAATTTTCTTCACTTATAAAAAACTTGCACATTTCCAAATGCAAATAATGCATTAAAATAATTATTATGTCAATAAATCTGACAAAAAATTTTTTAAAACTGATTTAAGAATTAATATTTCCTCTTGCTTTTTTTTTTTGACTATTTAAAATTAAAAGTTAAAATTACTATGAATTATTTAATGCTGAGTGCAGAAAATCCTGACACAAAGCTTAAAAAATTACATAGTTATTTTAAAATAAATTTGGCAGTGATCTTAAATAGCTGAATATAACACATGTAAACTCTGCAGTCATAAAATACCAAATAGACTAAGAAATGAAATACCTGAAAATTGTCACTTCACATCAAACAGATTGGCAAATAAGTAATTACTTTGATAAGTACATAGAGCACATCCAATAAAACAGCAGTGTAATGTGACCTTCCACAGCAAAAATTTCAATCACCACAACACACATTTAGCATTACTAATTAATATTTTGGTTAAGTGACGGGATTACCTATTTGTGGCAACTTGGTATGAGCAATTATAGTGGCTGATGAATCTTCACCTATTGTAGTAACTACAGTCCGAGATTTTGTACCACCTATTGTATTCATTTTGGTTATGAGACTACTGCGAGTTGTACCCACACTGTTACTTTCAGATGATATTCCATTTCTTACTGACTGTTCTTCTGCGGTGTTACTCGAACTCTGAGGTGGCCTTGGCAATCTTCTTCTTAACCAGGCATGCCGAAGTGCAGCTGAAGGAGTCATGCGAACACTAGGATCCCACTCTAGACATCTCTTTAAAAAGTCAGTAAATAATGGATCATCACATCCTTTAAGTGCAGTCACCCAGTCTTTGCTAGCTGGTGGACCACGCACTTTTCCACGTCTAGATCTCCCACCATTTAATACAACAGATCCATCTGGAAGAGAAGTTGTCGTACAGTAGCGTGGATAGCCTTTCGAACTTACAAAATTTTTTGAACGTTTAGACTGATCTAATAATTTTTGAGGCGGCATTCCTAATAATTCAACAATACAAGCTAATTGATCTGCTTCATCTTCACCGGGTAAAAGAGGATAACCAGTCAATAATTCAGCTAATATGCAACCAAGACTCCACATATCAATAGGCATTCCATACTTTGCACCTAATATCACTTCTGGTGCTCGATAAAATCTTGACTGAATGTAAGTATAAACTCTCTGATGATCATAGCAACTAGATCCAAAATCTATGACTTTGATACCACTTCGACCAGGCTGTTTTAACAATACATTTTCTGGTTTCAAGTCACAATGTATAATTTTATTTCGATATAAAGCATCCAGACATAGAAGAAGAGAATGTGCAAATTTCCTAACTAATTGCAGGCTAAATCCTTGGAATTTATTCTTCTTTATTAATTCATATAAATTAATACTGAGTAGTTCAAAAGTGATACACGTGTGATTACGGAATGTAAAATGTTCCAGCATATGAATGATATTCATTGTATTGTCTTTATCCTGCTTTCTTAAATGGTCCAATATACGTATCTCTTCTTGTGCCTGTCTGTGAAACCTCTTTTCATTTCGAACTATTTTTAAGGCCACGTGCTGATGAGTTTTGTGATCATACGCCTTTATTACCTGACCAAAACTTCCCTTTCCTATCACTTTCAGCATTTCATACCGGTAAGCAATGTGATCGTGGGGCACATGCAAATAGGAGCCCTGGTCATCGTCATAGCCACAATTATTGGGTGCACCAATAACACCTTGTCGTTTCTTAGCATTGGCACCAATAAAATATATCTGTGGGTAATTAAATATCTCTTGATGTTCATAAGGTGTCAACTTGTGCATATATAACTTCATTACCTGTTCAGGTGTAGCTACCAAGGTCTTGGATTTGATTGATGTTGCGTTTTTATTACTTGTATTGTCTATGCTAGTTACAGGACGGACTTCTGGTAAAACTGTCGTTTTAGGAGCTAAATCGCCATTTTGACTGCGATAGGTAACCGGTTGGTCTTCGAATAACTGCACTACTTGATAACCACTTTTAAAACCACCGATGGTCTGACTTTTGATAGGCGGTAGATGAGTTTTCTCGGTAATCTGCGGTAAAAAAGAATCGCTGGAAGTTGTCGTTGTGCCATTTATATTGGCAATCAATGATCGGGTCCGGGAAAGCGGCATCGTTGGTTTCAGACTCGTGGACATTGTGTTCTAAGCCTAACAAAGGAGCTAGTGCATACTAGCTTATAGAGTAGATACGACCAAACACACTCACTTGCCTTTAATGTCATTGATTACAGCTTCGTTACGCTAACTAAAACCAGCAAAAATGTACAAATGCAGAAAGATATTAAACCTTTAGTATCCAGTTTGGTTGTCATCGACTCTTGTTGCTAGGATGCCGTCTCATGCACGTCGACACGTCATGATCGTGACGTCACCGGCAGTCGGCCAATCACCGCAAATCTGTCAAGGAATCCTCCGACATGTCGAGAAGAATTTTCTTCCGTCTCTTTGTTAGTGTTGGACCAACTTTAAAATTTATTTTAAATAACGAATGCATAAATAAAAAATACAAAAAAAAAAATAGAAAAAAAAATCCGTCTCGATTACCGATTCCATAATTATAATAAATGATATCTGTACGATATTGAATTTCGTTTTGCCATTGTATATTAGATATGTATGCATAGCGATACGCCATTCATTCATTCAAACATCATTAAATTCAAAAAATTAAAGTTTATAAACTAGAATAAAATCCTTAATAGTTAATAAATATGCGAAAAAATAATTTTATTTTATTTTTTCCACCCTCCAGCTTCATCATTTTTATGGCCAACGACTGATTATTATTATAATTATTTTAGCAGGCCTTGGAGCGCTCGAAGAATGAACACATTAATTGGGTTAGTCGACGAATCTTTGAACCCAGATATCCCATGTGTTTCTTCAAAAGTTGCTATCTGAGATGTTATCTCCCATTCCGAAACGATTCCGTTCTGTTTGTTCTTTTATGCATTATGTAACAAAATATGCAAACATTGTAGCATAACACGCTGTCGTAAATATACAAAAATAGAATCTCAGGTATATTTTTATCATTATTTTGCTTAAATTTCGATCATTCTTTGATGTTAGAGAGGAAAAGTTTTACGTCGTGATCGCGTACATAGAGGTCATTCAGACAATCAACCGTTGATGATATGGTGAAAATAAAGGAGAGTATATTAATGTCCAAGGAAAAGTAAACAATGCATTATTGAAAACAGGTCATTGTTCTAGTGTGCGTTGTCATCAAAAGAGACTTATGAGTCGGTATTGCTAGATAGAACTTGACACACGACCCGCACTTGTATCTATTCCGTGACGTGTTTGTAGGTTATATATTTGACCTCTTACGGATTATGGCTTTGACCTATCATCAGCCTGAACAATGTGTATGAAGCTTGTTTCGTGCTTTTTAAAATTACCATAATTCTCCTTCTTCTTTTTTCTTAAATTTTTTTATTTAAAAAAAAGAATAAAGATGCGCACAGTAAATATAAATTAAAAACAGAATTTGTAAAGTGTATAAAAAATTAAAAATGCACTATATGAATTAAGTAATTCTTAAAAATATTAGTAAAATTTACAGCATTGTTTTGCAGATTTTATTTTACATACTATTCACCATAGTTTTGCTATAAAATTTGATTTTGGCAAAGATTTTTGTTGCTTATAACCTCCATATTATAAACAGATTTTTGTTGCTTATAATTGCTATATCATAAGCAGAAGAAAATTTTTGTTTCTTATAACATCCATATCATAAACAAAAGATTTTTATTGCTTATAATCTCCATATCATAAGCAGAAGATTTCTGTAGCTTATAACCTTCATATTATAAACAAAATAAGAGTTTCATTGCTTATAGCCTCCATATTATAAGCAGAAGAAGACTTTTATTGCTTACAACCTCCATATCATAAGCAGAAGAAGATTTTTATTGCTTATAACCTCCATATCATAAGCAGAAGAGTTTTGTTGCTTATAATCTTCATTTTATAAACAAAAGAAGATTTTCATTGCTTATAACCTCCATATTATAAGCAGAAGAGTTTTGTTGCTTATAACTTCTATATTATAAACAAAAGAAGAGTTTTGTTACGTATAGCCTCCATATTATGAGCAGAAGACTTTTATTGCTTATAATCTTCATATTCTGAATAGAAATAGATTTTTGTTGTTTATAATCTCCATATTATAAGCAGAAGATTTCTGCAACTTCCTAAATCGAACTCATAATCAGGTGTGTCTGTTGTAATGTTTGAATGAGATAGAAGAGTGAGCAAGTAACATGGGAATCGATCCCAGATCATTTTAGTGATATGCCAAATGACATTATCAGATAAAAATAACATCATTAAAACTTAAAATTTAGAAGTTAAATCTCCAAAGTTGTCTGATTTATCAGAATATTTAATGCTATTTAGAACATAAATATATCATTTTTTCCTCAGTTTGTTTGTGTTAAAGTCCTACTTTTTATGTTTTAACATAAAAATAGTAAGCTTATTCAACCTCCAATAGATCAATTTATAAAGAATACAAATACAAGGAAACATTTAAGAGCAAATTTTATTTCTTAACTAAAGGAACTTAGAAAGATTTCCTGTAATCGTTATCCTATCAATTACATAGATTTATCAAAACAAAATCGACATTTCTTAGAAGAAAATAATAAATAAATTTTACTATCATAAATTTTATTCTTAGTCATTTGTCATACTAGAAATCATTTAATCGAACCACGTTCTCCAAGGAGAAATATAAATTTCGTTAAAAGTATGAAAGAAGATACTTCATATTTATAAAGAGCGATACGAGAAAATAATTTTATTTTTTTAAAGATTTAAATATATAAAACATTAAAATATTTTTTAATAAAAAATGTATACTGTCGTGCATTTAAACGTCCATCAATCTCCAGTAGATGTTTTAATGCGATTTTATTGCATTAATCTCATATATTCGTAACTTCGTGTAACGATCTCACCGAACTGGAATAATTATCGAGTTTTCGGACACTCCAGCAAAAATTGTATCAAATTAAAATAAAATTTGTTTATTAATTAATGATAGAGAACTTGTAAAACATCAGTTTACAAAGAAACTAACTTTTATTAGAAAGGAAAAAATATTTATTCCAATTAATAGCGAATGTCAACAGGAAATACGGTTCGCTATACAATTTCACAATTAGAAAATTTTAATTGCTTCTTATTATTATACTGTAACGATTAAATTATTTTTGCATTCTAACATTTTAATTTTACTGCGAAGTTTAAACAAGAATAAGCACCTTTAGCGTACACTGGTAAGTATCGAATTCGGGAAAAAGTTCAGGAATTGCTCATCTCTGACGTATTTCGTATCTGCACAGCTTTTTATCGAGTAAAATATAATTGCAGCAGTTAAAATCTTCATTCTTTTCCTATTCTTTAAATGGCAAATCTTAAAAAAACTGGCAAGGTTTCAAAGGAATTATTATTATTTTTTTTTCTTTCAATAATATCTTTTGTATCGCTCGTTACCGTGCTATAAATTTGGAATCATCCTTCAAAATTTTATTCACGGTAATTCATCATTGTTTCGGTAATGGAAACATGACAAGAGAAAGTTTGCTAAGGATGAGATCCAAGAAATATATTGTTCTATTCGTTCTCTAACTATTTTTTTATTATTTTGGTGCAAAAATCATTTAAAATTTGGAATTTTGACAAAAGTGAACATTTCAAAATTTCGAAACTTTTTTTTAAAATCCTGTAATCAATCCGAGATCCGGCGATGACAGATGTTATACATAACCACACAAAAATAAACAACGAATAAAAGCAGGCACTATTCGACTTATGTTCTACACAATCTGTTTAGTTGACAGTTAATCGCGTTTTGATCCTATTTTAATTAAGATTAATTAATTTATTTAAAACAGAGCTCCTCATTCATTCTTCATTGATTAAATCACATAAAAAAAATTATTTCTAGTTCTGAATAATTAAAAAATAATTACTGTTTAGCTTATGTTCACACGAACAAATGTTCAGCTCTTGTTATTTGTTTATTATAAAATAGGTTATGGGAATTATTATTTTTTTTCTCATATTTAAACTCTGCATATAATTAGTCACGTTGTTTTTTCCTCAGTTGGCATCGTTTAGACGCATACAGGATAAAAAGAATTTTTTTTTTCTTTTTTTAAATTTTAAATCCTGTTAAGAATTTTATAAATTATATAAAAATAAGCAAGAGCAAAAATAAAAATAAAAAATAACTTTGTAGGAGGTTTTCTTAGTTATCGTTGCAGGAGGCGTGAAGCTGGATACACATTAGTCATTTATATGCAAAAATAAACTGAATTTAATGCAGTAGAATGACCTTATTCATTAAACGCATATTGCGGAAAGTTTTTCGATATTATAACAAGCGAAAATGATGACTTGGCACTTATTGCCAATTCGATAACAATAACAAACACGCAACGAATGATTTGTTAACAAAAATCATCATTCATTCAGTATCTCTTTATTCTCGAGTTTTATGTTTATAATAACGCTACTATATATATTTTTACTACAGTTAACTAATGATAAGCTGATTAGTTATGGTATACATGACATGTAGTTATCGCATGACTTTCTCCACTCCTACATATCGCCATTCGAGCTTGCTATAATATAGATTGATACCTGGATCAATTTTGAAGTCGCGCGTACGGTCGAGAAATGAGCGAAACTTTATTTATATTGTTCACATAGAAAACCCTTCTGTAGGCAACTCCTATCACATCATTCTGAACTTACAAAATCATGAAAACTATACAAAAATAATAATAAATTTTGTGTAAAGATCTGTGTTTTCAGATCAGTGTCATTTTACGCCAATGAAATCTCGAAATTTATTATTATTTTTTAAATGAAAACTATATACCGTAAATATATACAATGTATAAATAACATATGACACTGTATACAGCATATCAAAATTTTTTGATTAATATCTAAAGAAATATAAGACAATCGAAAACAAACGTCATTTGACTCTATTATAATGTTATCAAACAAATTATGCATAAAATTTTTTATGGAATATTTCACAGTATAGATTTCCTGAGATAATATTTCACACGGCATATATGCAACTATAAAAGATCATATATTTAGATACATATAAATGATGGAAACATATGCTTTATAATTAGAATTTCTTGGCGTCGTAATTTGACAGGTTTGTACAATAATTTTAAGCCATTTTCATAAAAATGGCTTAAAATTATTGGCTATATGCCTTCATCCAGTGTCCAAGATCACTCGTACATACATTTGGACTATTCGGATGGCCGCGTGGTTACGCATTGTCGCGCCGCGCCGACGCGTTACTACGCGAACATGCCGCTACTTTTCATAAGATGCTGAACATTGAACGCGAATTCAAGTCCGGCATTTTAGGGTGCGTGTCCATCTGATAGAAAAACTATCGCGATAAACTTTCGACAGTTTTTCTCTCGAAACCTTATGAAAACTGGCGGCGGGTTCACATAGCAATGCGTCAACGCGATGCGCCGATGCGTTACAACGCGGTCATCGGACACTCGAAATGAGTGTACTGGTGGTCTGGGACACCCGGTTTAATCAAGATATCTCGAGAATAAAAGAATGCAAGGCATTCAAATTTAGATGATCATCTATTATTATCTGAGGCGCACATAAACTTTTAATTTTGAGTGTATTGTGGCTAGTTACAAGATGGCGGCGGATATCTGAAACTATCAGTTATGGACGCAGTTAAAAATGTTGATTAATTATATAAAAATTAATATTTAGTTAAAAATTTTAAGTATCCAGGAATCGTTTGATGGTCTGCTGCTAACGCTATGGCAGAATAATAATAATAAAAAAATGTTAAATTTTGACTGATGGTTAACAAAACTGTTAACACGAATTCTGTTTAAAATAACACTCGTAAAAGCGAACAATAGAATTTAATTCTGTATATAGGACTAAGTAATAAACAGGACTGTAAAAAATTGTAAAAATACTCCCGTTACTATGATTTTTGACCTACATTAGAGTCTAACTCATTGATAAGACGAGAAAACGAGGACGATTGACATTCGAGATTTACGTTATAACGCCTAACACCTGGCATAACGAAGTTAGTTGTGAAATCTCAGTTTTTCGTCACGAACACTGAAAACTTTTCATTCATTCATTCTTTCCTTTTTTTTTATAAAAGTAGAAGCGAAGACACTCCCCAGTTTTATAGTGTTAGAGCAATTTTTGCCTGTTTAAAGCGCTATTAAAAAGCAGAAACCATTTTCACTGATAAGAACTTAAGATTGATTCGCACCATCGCAAAAATGGAACAACAATTAGAGCAATAAAAAATTTGGTTAACAGATAAGTTTCGTGTGAAGTCATCGAGAATTTTCTCCAATATTGTTCATGCCAAACATCGTGTTATCGAGCCATCGAACATGCCATTTTTTTAAACATAAGCTGAGAAAATCGACTGTAAATCCGATCAGTGTTCAGTTATCTCAGATTTTTATTGTTATAAATAACTGAGTATGAGATAATTCCAACATAAACTCGTGAAAGCAGTAAATATTTATTTGGGAGTCGATAGAAATGTTTTCGACACCAGCTGCCAAGAGTATAATTTATAAGTGCCACCCAAAATAAAAATATTTAGATTTCGACGGGATTAAAATGTTGTATTCCAGACAGTATACAATAAATAATAAACAGTAAGAGAATAGGTAAACAATAGGTCAACATACAACAAGTCATTGAAATTTAGAAAAATGAAATTACGAACAAGCAGTTCTGGAAAGAACAATCGCCTACTTTCCGAACCTGTCCTTTATTTTGGAATGATTAACGATAAGGGATTAAAATGTGTGTCATCAAAAACATCTCGAATGGCATAATCTATATGTCGAAAGTCATAAAATTCTATCAAATCGCTCCATATACATTATAGGAAAGTCTCAAAAATTTGAACGTCCACCATTTTTAAACAGTTGAGTCTGTAGAACTAATTAAACATTCTTCAAATTCCGCTTTAATGCCATGACCATTCTGCTGAATTTCGTAAAAATTAATTTTATGAAATTCACCAGAAAAGCTTCAAAAGTTCAAAATTTTCAAAAGTTTCTAGAGAGAAATTCTTTAAGTTTGAACGTCCACCATTTTTAAAAGATTGAAGATAAACAACTAATTGTTTTTTCATCGAAATCGTCTTCAACGACTTGATCTTTATGATAAATTTCATAAAAATTTAATAATTTCTTCAGAATATATTAAGAGTTTCAGATTTCAGAGATCTCAGAGAGGAGTTTCAGAGATCTAAGATTTTTAAATGTCTGCCATTTTTAAATAGTTGAACTTAAGTGGTTTGGATGATGCAACTTCAAGGTTTCTTGCCAAATTTTATGAAAATTTTTCTACTAAACCAGTTCAATAGTTATGGCGATCTTACGAGACACATTTTTCTTTGAAAAATCAGCTAGAATTAAAAAAATGTCCTTCATGGGCCACACTTCCATGCAGTAGAAAATAATTTCGCTATTGAGATATTGATAACATTCATCTTTCGTTATTGATTATATTGATTGATATGAACAGTTAACCATACTTTTGGATCGCGAATTTCTTTGATGATCTTTGTTTCATCCCCATTTTGATTAATAAAATTGCTCTGGATTTTCTTTCGCATTACATTTGTTTTCATTAAGATTACAGTATATTGGTTGATTTCTATTCTAGTAACGAACAATATTTTAGTATAAAAGTTCTTTATTTCACTTTTTTGGCATAAAAATCAGCTCAGTTTTCATAAATTATTTTTAAATGATAGATAAGAACTTAATGATGTAATCTAAATATTATTTTAACTCTCTATTAGTTGATTCTAGTATTTTGCAATGCGCGAACATTCAGATGAAAATGCATAAACGAAACTCTTTTATGCATAATATAATTTGCATAATATAATTTGTATCTTTAGATATACTTGAAATAAAAAGTAATTAATGGTAGAAAATTGTTTTATAATGTTTATTTCTACTTCTGACATTAGTGGCACAAAAATGGACTTCTTCCAAGATTGTTTATTCTAGTTTGATACCAGGACTTATTGTGTAATGTCTTATCAGAGATGTAAACTTGTATAGTTTCTGTAGAAAAGTCTCATTTTAGTTTAAAAAAATGTTCTTTCATTTTTTTATAATCATAAACGTAATTTTTCTGAACTCTTCAACAGATTTTAATTTTTTACAGGTTCTTTGTACAGCTAAGAAACTTTAAAAAAACTGAAATAAGTTTCTTTAACTGCAGAGCCTGTTATTGTGTTTTCTTAGTTGGATCGCTTTTGAGTTACTATAATAGTTGTTGCTATAATAACACTAATTTTACAAGACTATTGTACCACCTGTTTTTTTTTGTCGCCATGTGTATACATTGTATTTAATTATTTTCTTTCCTCGTTTTAAATTTTTTATTTAAATAACTTTAACAAACAGGATCTACACATAAGCTGTGCCAAAAGACTGTTAAGAATGATAACACAGCAATATAATCTTAACAATGAAAATGTGACACTGAGAACAATCTACACAAAAATCATCCAACAAATTCATGATGCTAGGGAATAATCGATTGTTCAAGCAATCGATATATTCAATACCCCACAAATTAAATTACCATAAACTAGAAATTACCCGTTCATATAAATGAGCGGAAATGTAATCTTGTGATTTAATTTAATAATACTGTAACGACGAAATACACCTCCGAACTCGTATAGGGAATCCCAATTTCATTGAGGGAATCGCAACATGGCATCCATTATTACGTTACAGCGCCATCTGGGAATTATGTTTTTTAGTAGAATTACAGTTTCACTGTAATTTTTATTCTTTAATTTTTAAATTATTAATAATAACAAATAATTTTTTATTTTTATTCTTTAATTTGTAAATTATTAATAACAACAAATAATTTTGGGTGTAGCAGACATCCGAAAATTATACCTTTTTAACGATACCATTCTTATAGAAATCGGTATAGTAATTCGACTAAAAAAGAGACATCCAGCCAGCTAGCCACGTTTGACTATTAATATATATGATTACATGGAATTGGCGTCTCAAAATGGCGTTTTTTAATTTTCACTCTACTTTCTGAAGATTGGTAAAGCTGATAAGATCACCGTGCTGTCTGTCTGCATATCCCCAATGATAATTTTCAGTTAACTAGTGATTTTCATGATTTGGTATTGATATTCTGCCATTAAACAGAGTGCCGCTTTATAATTAACTGTTTTGTTTGTTTACAATCGTGTTCAGTTCTATTAATAGCTCTTTTCATTGCGTTTTCAGTTAACTAGTGATTTTCATGATTTGGTATTGATATTCTGCCATTAAACAGAGTGCTGCTTTATAATTAACTGTTTTGTTTGTTTACAATCTTGTTCAGTTCTATTAATAGCTCTTTCCATTGCAATGTTTTTATTCCTGTTAAAGTGATTCAATTTCTAAAAGGATTTGATCGCGAAATCAGATAATGTTATCAATAAGTAAACTGGAATCATTCCAAAGTTCGTAAACTCGGTGAGAGATTACATATAGTAATCTAGGCAATCTTGATAACTACGTATCCTAAAAATTTGCAATATAATTCAGATATCATCAGAAAATATGCATAAATAATTTCGTCTACGTTCTTCCGTCATTCTACAAATACTTGCATTCAGAAATATGAAGCAATTCGGCGGTAGGATACACTGGTTCACATTACTTTCTAGAAGCGTTTGAAGTACGGTATATGCAAGTTTTTAATTATGATAAAACGGAAAAATACATTAATTGCCATTATAAAGCATCATCATGAATTACGCCTTTTTACAGGTGTATTAAATTATATTCTTGCATCAAAGTTAATCGGCATAAGAGGCTTTAATGCGTCCTGTATGAGGCCGGATTTACATGTATTTTGGCCTCTAAACTATAACATTTAAGAGAATCCCTCAAATTCAGTTGCATAAGCGTAAATCGGCACAAGAGGCTTTAATGCCTCCTATATGAGGGCCGGATTTACGTGTATTTTGGCCTCTACACTATAACATTTTAGAGAATCCCTCAAATTCAGTTGCAGACTTTCGCACATTTTCGCATTCGTAATTCGGACCCCTTATTTAGCTTTAAAGCTTGTATTAAACAATGCTAAATTATAAAAAAGTTATTATTTTTCGATTTTGTTACATATTTGTTTATATTTTTCTAAAAAATATATTTTCGAAAATCTCTCACACTTCGGGTCCCCTTAAGGCAAAATCTGCTACTGCTGAAATTCATTTAATATTTTTTATTTATTTTTGTGAAACAGAATTATAAGAAGAATTAGTTGTAGAATTATAAAAAGAAATAAAAAATATATTTTTTAAAGTAAATATTGATATATATATACATATATTTTACTGGCGAAGATCGATTCCAGGTTTATTTATGGCACCAGGGAAAAATCCCTGAAGCTATGGCACTCTAGCGGATCTGGAAGATATTCATAATTGAATTATTTACATTTTCCGAAACAAATAAAGAAATTAAAATATGGAAAATACGGTTTTGACGTCATTTGTATAATCATTTGTCTGTTTATTTATATCCTGTATTTATACCAGACAATCTTTTTATAGTTGAGGGTTACATTGATAAATTAAGAAAAAGGTTTTTTTTTTAGAATAATGGAGTTAACCAATGCTGCACCAGGAATGTTTCTGGGGTCGAAGACCCGAAAAGCATTTTCTATCGGGTTCTGGTTTCCAGTATATTGATATATCGCATGATATTCCTTCAAAAACTGTTTATTTCTTGTTAAAATAAACAGTTATTACATGTTAAAAATTATCGATATTTATATTTCGGGGAAAGGAATTCGTATTTTAAATTTTTCTGTAGAATTCGTGGCTGAAAAACTGAGTTTGTATCAAAAATTTTTTGTGTTGTTACCATATTGACGACGTGAATAACGTTTTTCTTTTGTAGAAAAGTATGACAATCGTGATAATTTATATTCTCCACACATATTACTTTTTACTTGGCTGTTTGTCTATCGAAACGGCGCTTAAAAATAACGAAACTTAGCGAGCAACCCTTTAATTAATTGTCACTATTCTTACATGTCCACTGTTTAAGTTATTTAATGGCATTATCTATCCAATGAATGATACACCAACCAATTATAAAAAAACCTGACGACAACATCGAAAGTCAGTATTAAGTCTATGGAATCCTATACTATTACTATAATGTTCCATAGATTCAATACTGACTTCGATGCTCTCGTCAGGAAAGAAATGCGACGATTAATGGAGGACATATTAATAAAAAATGCTCTTATAAGTCTCATTTTTCTTCGGAAAGTAGGCTAAAAGGATGCCAAACTTAACATATCGAATAAGTGAATATTGAAAGAGAGCACTGGAATTTTAATTTTGCCATTATCTAACATTGTTTCAAATGTAACTTTTATCAGGTACCAGTTTTATTCTTTCCATGAATCCTACTGCAAAGCATCTAAAAAGTATTTTTGACATTTTATGCCATTTTAATAAGGAAATGGAAGAGAATATATTTGTTTTAATATCGTTTTAATAATTCCAGTTAGAACGGAAAAGGAACTTTGTTATATATATAACAAAGTTCCTTTCCCATAATTTGATTATATTTATAATTTAATTTGATAATTTTTTATAATTTTTATAATTTTGATTTCATAATATGATTATATTTATATTTTCATAATTTAATTCCATAATAAATAATTCCATCGAAAATATTAAAATTTCAATAATATTGGTATGGCGTACCAAGAATCTTTGATACCCGGGGTGGCATTTTTTTTGGCCCCTCTCTCCCTCAAAAAACACATTTGTTTTAGCTTTCAACACATTTTATTTTACATACCTTTTCTTAAATAATTTTTAAGAACTGAAAATTATACAAAACTTTTAAGGTGAATATTTAATGATATCCCATGTTCTTGGCACCCATTCAGTTTGGTGCATGGGATGGACCGCCACCTCGCCTCCTTTTATAAAATATAATCATTCAAATGAGTGCAATATCGCTAATGTGCAGCAAATTGTTCAAAGGTATAGTATCGTCTTTTAAAAAATGCCAAATGTCTTCATTTTGTAATATGATCGCCATATACTTTTGTTATGTTACTTTCTTAGTTTTTGTTTGTAAAGAGTTCAAAAAGCATCTGTAGAAGCTATTTTTTCCATTAGAAACATTAGAAAATAATTCGTTCTACGAAATAATAAATTCAGATAATTTTCTTTAAAAACATAAGCATTTTATCAAACTGATTGCTTGATAACAACCTATTACATCAGAATGTTACAAAATATTAGGTACCTACATAATTAATTTTGTAAAAACAAATTTACAATTTAATTTGAATGGTGAAATTTAATATGTTCATGGTTAATTATATCATCAAAATTTGGAGTAATTCGGTAGTGTATGTGTACATTTAGTGAGCGTATCCATTATTTTATTTTTTCTTTTCGAGTAGAATTTTACAAATGTGGGCCCTTGAAACTGTAATTTGTTCTAGTTTATGCGGCGGACCGTATAACATGCCTTTGCGGGCCGGATCCAGCCCGCAGGCCACCTTTTGCCCACCCCTGCTATAGACAGTTTATGCAAATATTGTATTATTATTATTTATTTTATTTTTTGGTGGATGATGTTCGTAAAATCGAGGTCCGTAAAATTGAGGTTTTACTGTATAGTGATTATCTTGCTTTCTTCTGAAATTCTATATTTAAAACAACACTGGACACTTATCACTATTGAGAACTGCCACGAACTATAGAGGGCGCTATGTGCAGGCGCAATGGCCACGGAAAGAATGAACAACACAACACAGGAAGTTTGTCAGTAGGATTGTTATATCTGGCGTTCAATAATCTCATATGAAGTTCTGAAAATTCTTGTATTTTTGTATTTTTAAAACCATTCTCGTATTTACCATTAATTAAAACATACTGAAAGGGTTCGTTAGAGAAGGAAATGTCGTAAACATGATAAAATAAACTTTTTTTGAATTTACTAATATTCATGTACCAAATAATAAATATTTTATTATTAATGATTTTATTATGTTAATTTTTCATTAACTTGATTATTATTCAGAATCAGATAATAAATCAATTCCTTCAATGCTTTTTTTTAGCTGAATCTAATTCTTCAACTTCGGATATATTACTGTTATTGTTATTTTCATCATTCAAATTATTAATTTTAATTTAAATGATAAAACTTGATTGATTTTCCAAGAAATCGTTAATCGTGCCATTAGCAATTCAACATTTTTCTGATTATATTTTTATATGTTTAAGACACATTTGGTATATACTTGTATAATGAATATAATTTGAGTTTTATTGAAAACATATATTAGTATGTTCATGGTTAATTATATCATCAAAATTTGGAGTAATTCGGTAGTGTATGTGTACATTTAGTGAGCATATCCATTATTTATTTTTTTCTTTCGAGTAGAATTTTACAAATGTGGGCCCTTGAAACTGTAATTTGTTCTAGTTTATGCGGCGGACCGTATAACATGCCTTTGCGGGCCGGATCCAGCCCGCAGGCCACCTTTTGCCCACCCCTGCTATAGACAGTTTATGCAAATATTGTATTATTATTATTTATTTTATTTTTTGGTGGATGATGTTCGTAAAATCGAGGTCCGTAAAATTGAGGTTTTACTGTATAGTGATTATCTTGCTTTCTTCTGAAATTCTATATTTAAAACAACACTGGACACTTATCACTATTGAGAACTGCCACGAACTATAGAGGGCGCTATGTGCAGGCGCAATGGCCACGGAAAGAATGAACAACACAACACAGGAAGTTTGTCAGTAGGATTGTTATATCTGGCGTTCAATAATCTCATATGAAGTTCTGAAAATTCTTGTATTTTTTATAGAGGGCGCTATGTGCAGGCGCAATGGCCACGGAAAGAATGAACAACACAACACAGAAAGTTTGTCAGTAGGATTGTTATATCTGGCGTTCAATAATCTCATAGGAAGTTCTGAAAATTCTTATATTTTTGTGTATTTTTAAAACCATTCTCGTATTTACCATTAATTAAAACATACTGAAAGGGTTCGTTAGAGAAGGAAATGTCGTAAACATGATAAAATAAACTTTTTTTGAATTTACTAATATTCATGTACCAAATAATAAATATTTTATTATTAATGATTTTATTATGTTAATTTTTCATTAACTTGATTATTATTCAGAATCAGATAATAAATCAATTCCTTCAATGCTTTTTTTTAGCTGAATCTAATTCTTCAACTTCGGATATATTACTGTTATTGTTATTTTCATCATTCAAATTATTAATTTTAATTTAAATGATAAAACTTGATTGATTTTCCAAGAAATCGTTAATCGTGCCATTAGCAATTCAACATTTTTCTGATTATATTTTTATATGTTTAAGACACATTTGGTATATACTTGTATAATGAATATAATTTGAGTTTTATTGAAAACATATATTAGGTTTACATTATTTTATTACAAAATTACTTATTACAATAATGTGATAAATCTACTTATACAGTAGAATTGCTTATTGTTATCAAGCGTTTATTGTTATCAAAAATCTACCATCCCAAATCATCCATATTAAAATGCATTATGAAAACTCCGCTTGTAGTAATCAGAAATTCAGTTATTGTCATCAGAATTAATACACAGCTATAAAATACCACATTTAAAATTAAAAAATATTGCAGATAATACTAAAATATTGGTTAAATCTATTAAAATAAACATTATTATTTGTTAATTGTTCATTTATTGCTTCGTTTTCATCGAAAATTAGTCAAAAAACAAAAAAAATCTGAAGATAAACACTTGTCCACCATTTTAAATAATGCAGATTCGACTTAAATGGAAAGATATGATTTGTGTACATTTTTTAATTAATAATTATTAGAATGATGTAAGTTATTGATTTAATAAAATTCATACAGATAAATATGACTGCTTTTCAAAATTTCGCGGCGCCTTTAGGTGGTTTTACTGCACATCTTGCTCTTATGAATGGCGTGGCCTTACTATTGTCAGATCTGGCAATATGTGTTTTTTTTTTTTTTTGATTACGAAATATATAGTTTAAAATTGCTGATATAGAGATTTAGTGATATAAAATTCCCTTTATTGAAAAAAATTAAAAATTATTTTTGATATAAGAATTTTCTTACTATTGCTCTAGTTCTTTGTGATTTTCCGTAAACTGGAATTGGCAACAGCTTAAGCGTAAATCATTTCACTTCACTTTTTCGCTTAGTTGATTACATAATATACAGTATAAAGTTCAATAAGTGTTCGTCCATCAGTTATAGAGCTTTGTATGATTATTATTAGTGATATCTTTTAATCTAATTTTCATTTTCTATTTTTTTATATCCCTGCATCTATCATTTTCTCGTATCAATAGTTTTTTCGGGAGTCCCGACGAAAACGATGAATCAAGATTACACTGTATATAACAGCAAAGTACAGTATATACTATATAACAAAAAAAAAATCAAAAATTATGCTTTTTTGACATGCACTGCTTAATGTTATCAATTGGTTATTGTTATCAAAATAGATTGGTCCCAAAGTGATTCTAATAAGTGGCTTCTACTGTATTACATTGATAAATTTGAAAAACTGAAAACTTAAAATACTGTGATGTAAATTTTGTAGTTTTTCTACACTGCGTTTATTTAAAAACACTGCAAGTCATTTCAATTGTGAAAGATACACTCCACAATTATTTATTACCTGTAAATACAGCTTAAATGGAATACGTCCACCAGTCTTCTTTACTTGAATGGAATAAGATTATACTCATTTCTCATTGACTAGAAATGAAGGGAAAAACTTAAGTATACAAACTGATATTCAACCAAAAAGTAGTCTATAATATAAAGTTTCAGCTCATCGAGCAGGAAATCAATATATTAACAACTCAACAACACATTTATATTAACTAAAGCACTTTCGGCTCAACCGAGCCCTCCTCAGTAGTTATACATTAACAGCTAAACAAACAGATAGCTTAAGATTAGCATAGACTATAGAGATTTTCACCAAGAAAGCCAATGGAAAGAAGGTAATTAATTATAATGAGCCGCACAAATTAAGCCTAGCCTGGGAATTCTGTTATAAAGAGGAGGCATTATCTAAAAATAAAATAAAAATTAAAGGATGCAAATACGGAAGTCGCCGATAGAGGAAACTTTATTATTATTAACATAGACTATAATATTATTATTAATATAAAATGTTATTAAAATTTTAAGACTTTAAAAGAGATATTGAGTTTCTAAGCATTACGTAATTTGTTTGAGTTTATAAGCGTTACGTAATCTGTTTGAGTTTTAAATAATTCTAAAATATATTATTTGGAACAGAATCTGTAACATTGTAACTGTTTAGTTGTTAATGTATAATTACTGAGGAGGGCTTGGTTGAGCTGAAAGTGCTTTAGTTAATAAAAATCTGTTGTTGAGTTGTTAATATATTGATTCTCTGCTCGGTGAGCTGAAACTTTTATATTATATTGAAATAATGGAGCAGTGTAATACTTTATTAGATATTTTTTGGTTGAAGAAAAATTTTTTATTTTTATTTTTATTCTTAAAGAAAAGAATTCTAAAAATTATCATAAATCTCAGATACAAGATAGACTTATGCTCATATCTCGTACATATATCCAAAATTCCCGTATATCTATTGAAATTCTTGCATATATTAACCTTGAAGCTTGTTCATGTGTTGAAAAGATTCACTCTGAATAATTCCAAAAAAATCCGCTAGAGGTCATATCGAAGCTTGGCGGATCTCAATTGTCCCTGCCCATTTTTAATGTGACATTGGTGTCAAAAGAGTTAAATTAATCCATTTGCAGTGTTAGTTGGGAGATCCAGCAAACATGAATGGTGGTGTCAGGTGGTTGACATGATTTGCCATATAAAGTTGGAAAGAGTAGTTGGTTGGTTTAAAAATTATATTTTGCTAATCTAAAAAAGCTTTTCAAAATATAATTACTATATATTGTAGATTATACTTATTACTATTGATTACCAATTAAAAAAATTTTTCCCATTTTATTTTTTTTTTTATTATTTTTAAGATTTAAAGTAAGCCGGCTACATCTATTTAAAACTCTCTCCAATTTGTTCCCAGCAAATTTCTATTCCACCTACTAAGCTCAGTACTGTCTCTTATTGGCAGATAAAATATATTCTGAACCAATGAGTAAAAAAATTATTATTATAGCTGTTATTATAGAAAAATAGTAATTTTTACTAGGGAAGTTTATTAAAAAAAAAATGTCAAATATTATTGTAAAATAAAGCAAAAAACTTTTAAATATCAAGTAAACATATAAATTAATATAAATAATTGCTTAAAACTGATATCTAATATAAATTTAAGCATTTTTTATAAGAGAGTGTGCAGCAATAATTTTCCTAAGGAAACTTGGTTGCAATACTAATTTACTAAATAAACTATTTTTCATCAAAATATGGATGGAAATACATCAATCATGATTTGTTTTATTCAGGAAGGACATAGCTATCAGACATATGTAAAAATTTGAGTGGATTGCAAAAAAAATAGCTTAAAATTTGGTATAAAAGTGCAACAAAAACTTTTCTTAAATAAATAAATACATAAAATTAATTGCATTGTTAGAAATTAACCTATAAATTATAAAAATTTCAGATTTCTTTGACAAAAAAATAAGTATGATATGACAATTTATATATATTTCTGAATATCATTAGACTTAATACAGAAAACAACTGGAATACGCTTTTCGAAGTCAAAGAGTGGTTTGGCACCGAAAGAGTTAAATTTAGCCAATATGGTTCCAGTCTATAATCTGCCTTCTTTGCCATAGAAGGCTCACGATTATAGAATTAGTCTGGTCAAGAATGTAGCTTGTTGGCTTGTCCAATATGTCATCTAAATTTGTTATACAGTGTAAGTCAAGGGTTCCCAACAGGGACAATATCGACCCCCTGGGGGTCAATGATGTTCAAGGCATCTTTTGGGGGTCGAGAGCCAAATATGTACTGGCAATTGATTGGCATAATCAAGTAATAAACCATTTTTTTTAAAACATTTGTTCATATTCTTAGTTTAATTGTTATCTTTTAAGTTATTTATGTGAAATTATTTGTATTATGATTATATTGTATGCTGTACAGGTAAGCCTTGATTAGTGCAAATAATGGGTTCCACGAATTTCTCGCAGTATTTGAATTTGCACAAAATTTTTAATTTGTGATTGTCCGTTATTGAAAAGGATTGCATTTCCTCAGAAGATACATTGTTTTATACAAGTCACTTGCAAAATTTAAAAGAAGATTTTAATGTTCGCTTCCAAGACATTGAAAATTTGAACATGCCAGTATGGATCATAGAACCGCTGCACTGTGATATATCTGATTTTGATATTATGATACAAGAAGAGTTGACTGCATTGAAGGAGGATGTTCAAGCACAAGTCTTATTTGGAACACATGGGTGTGTTAAGTTTTGGAATTTAAAAGTCATCCGAGAGAAATATCCCCAAATAAAAGTTGTTACCGAATCAGCAATATTGACTTTTCCCTCTTCTTACCAAGTGGAAGCAGGCTTTAGTCAAGTCAATAATTTACTACAGAAAACAAGAAACAGGTTGAATATTTTTGGACAAGGTGATTTAAGAATTAAGTTAAGCAATTTTGTGCCAAATATTATAAAAAATTGCATCAATACATCAAGTGCAGCCATCACATTAATTAATATTGAACTTTTGTGCAATTAGAATCCGTGATTTTGTTTCTGAAAACTTGTTTATATTTATAAAACTAAAAATGATAATAGTACAAAAAATAATAAAACATAAATCTAATAAACCATTTTTTTTAAAACATTTGTTCATATTCTTAGTTTAATTGTTATCTTTTAAGTTATTTATGTGAAATTATTTGTATTATGATTATATTGTATGCTGTACAGGTAAGCCTTGATTAGTGCAAATAATGGGTTCCACGAATTTCTCGCAGTATTTGAATTTGCACAAATTAAAGTATTAACTATATGTAAAATATGGTAATTGGTTCTTGCTTTGTGAGATTCTGGCCATTAGCCAACCTTACGATGAATAATCACAATAATAACTGTTTAAGAAATATTTATTTTCATATTTTTTACAACATTGTTCATCATACTAAATTAATAACTTACCAGGATTGCATCTCAAACCATCATCAAACCAACCGCCAAATCGAAACCAAAATAGTGAATCGAAAGCGGAAGTTGAGCCCTGCCTGGCCGCCAATTCTGGATCAAGAATTCAGCGGATAGTCCGATTTGTGATTATATTGCAGTTTTATTGAATCAATAAATAATTAGTTCCGATTTGCAATTAAGCATTGCAACTTTATTGAATCAGTAAATTAGTGACAGATAGAACTAGTAAGCGAAGTTACGAACCAATGAGAAATTTTTAACAAGTTTTCTATTTGTTTTCAGAATACGACACCAAAAGATAACAAAAACAAATTTTTTTCACAAGTTAGTTAATAAACCAATGAGAAATTTTCTTTTCTATTTGTTTATTAGCAGAATACGAAAAGCAAAAGATAACAAAAACAAATTTTTTCACAAGTTTTATTTTAAATAATAAGTTGAAGTTACGAACCAATGAGAAATTTTTAACAAGTTTTCTATTTGTTTATTAGCAAAATATGACAGCAAATTAAATTAGTTCCAGATAGCATTAATAAGCGAAGTTAATGAACCAATGAGTACAAGTTTTCTATTTGTTTATTAGCAGAATACGACAGCAAAAGATGATTTTTCTATTTGTTTATTAGCAGAATACGAAAAAAAAAACAAAAACAAATTTTTTTTCACAAGTTTTATTTTAAATAAAGAAATCCGGTAATAAATAAAAGAAAATAAATAATATGGGTAGCACAGTAGTATAATAGGCAAATAACAGCTAATGGCAAAAAAACCCATCTTTCTGCTATTTCACCCCTTCAAAGACAAGTGATTGTTCTTGGATTGCTCCTCGTCCAGTTTTACTAATCGAAAATTAACATTAATTTGATAATTGACATCATAAAAGGGGACGGACCTTTGTTAGTAAGATTGGTCTAGCTTACAACTTGCATTAATCAAATATTTGCTCGCACTAAGTGAAAAACAGTATCATTTTTATAAGTCACACTAATCGAATATCGCATTATTCGAACACGCACTAATCAAGGCCTACCTGTATATTATAGTGAAAAATGTAAGGGGTCGATGAAGAAATCCATTCTTTTAAAAAGGTTGATGCAAGGAAAAAGTTGGGAATCCCTGGCGTAAGTTATTTGAAGAGGAAATTTGTCTGGTATCCTAGTGTCCAGTTGGTAAGATGTTAGGGTATTATCTTAAGGATTTCAGTTTGATTCTGGGTTGTGGCAATTTCATTTTCAGATATGTATTGAAAGTTTATTTTAGTCATTAGTCAATAGATGAACCACTTTGGTTAAATTTAATTTAATCATTAATTTCAGTTATTTCTGAATTAATTTGTAATGTTACAGTTATTTGGCTGCTATTTAATTTTATTATTCCCTAATAAATTTGTTTGCTTGATATATATAAGCTTTCTTGAATGATTAACATGTCAATAGTGATTTCATCAATAGATGGCTATAACCAGAAAAAAAGGTGCAATGTGGGTTAGCATTGTGTTTTGAGGTTGGCTTTCTTACAATGACTAAATTTTTGCAACTTTGGGCAATGAATCTCTAAATAGTATTGCAAAATTTTATTGCAAAGACAGTCAGTAAACAAATCTACCCATATCTTTGATTATTGTTGTTATTATTATTATTATTCGCGGTACAGTAATGTGTGCATGGAGTAACTCCAGGACAAAGTGCCATGTCGGACTTGAGTCAAGACATGACTACTTGTGAAACTTAATTGTGTTAACTGTCTGTATCAGTGCTGAGAAACTTTCTTACTATGTTGCATGTATTGAGTAGTGATGCTTTTTGTAATGTTACGTATGTCTTGGGATGTAGATCTAATGTTTTGAGGCTTTTGTGTAGCGTAGGGGTCAGTAACCTTTTTTGCCTGTGGGTTAAAATCAACCAAAATGTGTGTATTAAGACGACATTTCGGGTCAGTGGTATTTTCATTTTAAAGTCTTTTTTGGTGAATAATAAGATAAATTTTATTGAGAAAATTACAATATGCTTTAAACTCTAAACATAAAAATTAAAATTCTAATTATGGATCGACATTGCCAACCTTATTGATTTCCCCTTGAAATTATGTTACAATTTTTATTTTTTTAAAATAAAAATGTATGTTCGTTACTACAACTTTGTAATCAGACAAAAATGTTATTGTTATTATTTATTTTCAGTTTATTTTTTTTGTATACTTCAAGTGTTTGTTTCATATTTATGCTTTATAATTTATTTTTATATATTACACTTTACTTTAAAACTCAAGTGGGTCACTTGAAATTATGAAATGGGTTACTCTGTGACCTGCGGTCATAGGTTGCCGAGCCTGGTGTAGTGTGTGAGGGATTACTCCTGTGGACGAGAGAATGATGGGTACTGTGTATACTACCTTTTGCATTTCCCAGAAACGTTTAATTTCTTGTAGAGAGTTCTGTGTATTTGCTAATTTTTTGGATGAATGCATCCTGGATGTTGCCCATCCTGGATATTGTGTGTGTCATGTATTTGCTAATTTTTTGGGTGAATGCATCCTGGATGTTGTTTGTGTATATTTGCTAATTTTTTGGGTGAATGCATCCTGGATGTTGTGTGTGTTGATATAGCTAATTTTTTGGGTGAATGCATCCTGGATGTTGTGTGTGTCTGGTATTGAGATGTCTATAATACATGCATCCTGGATGTTGTGTGTGTTGGGTATAGAGATGTCTATAATGTCAGAGACTCTTAATTTCTTGTGAAAGTTCTGTGTATTTGCTAATTTTTTGGGTGAATATTTCTTGTGAGAGTTCTGTGTATTTGCTAATTTTCTGGGTGAATGCAACTTAATTTCTTGCGAGAGTTCTGTGTATTTGCTAATTTTTTGGGTGAATGTATCCCGCTCTTCCGATCTGTGAATGCATCCTGGATGTTGTATTCTGAGTATCTGGATCCTGGATGTTGTGTGTGTCTGAGTATCTCTATAATATAGGTAACTTTGTTTTGCTTGTCTATGAGAGTGATGTCTGGTCTACTGTCAGGTATTGAGATGTCTATAATATAGGTAACTTTGTTTTGCTTGTCTATGAGAGTGATGTAATCTACTATTAAACCTTTCTGTTTCTGTAAATAGATCCCCTGACTAACCAGCTGTTTGACGCTTTGGTGCCTATAAAGTGTTTCTGAAGGTCGTATTTTTTTTACTTGATTTGTAACTAATTTCCAAAACATTTTTTTAAACATTTTATTAGAGTAATATAATATATAGTTTTGTATTAAAAATTAAATAAACTATAATTTAAACCGTACTTTTTGAAATATCGTTTATAAAAATGTATATATTTTTCCTAAATGATATATTTTTTCACTGATAAGATGTATTTTAATATCGTATAACTGGCAACTATAGTTAAATTAAATTGCTAAAAGTCATCAGGAAATAAAATCTATAAAATCTTCTCAGTCATGTTACAGATAAAAATACAAATTTAATTCCGTATTTTGTGATAAAACGCGAGTTAATCACGCAGGTTCTTCGTAAGGGAGTTCCTTTGGCAACTCAGTTGATGTCATAGTGAAGACACATTACGTAGGAGGTATGCGCATAGGCATACCGTGTCTAAGTGTATCGTGCCATATACAGGAGAACGATATTCCCTCTTAAATCTGATTGTGCTGGTTATTTAACTGTTTTCCATGTAATAATTACAGGTTCTTTAAATTTGTCTGTTAAAATATTGCAAAATTTGATTAAAAAGTCAAAATGTTTAACTCCTTCGCTGTCAAACTTTAATAAAATATAAACACATTGTTTTTACTAGGAAACGTATTAATAAAAAAATACTTGAGTCAAAACTTTTATCGATGGAAAGCTTACAATTAAAAGTTATACAGCACAAAATATTTTTAATACACAATACAGTATTTGTTATTTAATATTAAGTACAGTATTGTCGACATTATAAATGTTGGAAGAGAATTTGCTTAGTTAATTTACTTCTAATTGAAGCAGAATTATCTGCAGCTACATTCAGTGTACATATATTTTTGCATATGTTTTTAACCTAATGTTCGAGTAAAGCTTAATTTTTGATTTCATTAGTTGCATTTCATGCGTATGGAAAGCTTACAATTAAAAGTTATACAGTACAAAATATTTTTAATATACAATACAGTACTTGTTTCAAATTAATAAGTTATATATATAGTATTGTCGACATTATAAATATTTACTATTCGCTTAGCAGAATTATCCGCAGCTACTTTCAATGTATATTTTTTGCATATGTTTCTAACTTAATGTTCGAGTAAAGCTTAATTATTGATTTCATTAGCTGCATTTCGTGCGTATCTTACTTTATCCAGTTGGATGTAAAAAGTAATATTTCATATTGTCTCGAGAAAAACCACGAGTGCAATAAAAGTATTTAAATTAGCGTGAAATGCATCGCACGCATCGAGTTATATATCACACGTAACAGGCCAAACCTTTATGCCTACGTCATAAAGTTTAGTTACACACGAGTTTACAAGCTGGACTCGAACATTAGAATTTATCTTATCAACAAAGAAATATGCGATAGGACACTTAAAATTTGTTCGAGGTGACAAGAAGAAATACAGATAGCTGTGTTGTTCATGTACCTTTTTCATGTATAACTCCAGCCATAACATAATCTCAATATTGTGTCTACTGAACTCGCTTTCTTAGTGACATAGAATTAATGATTAAAGCGTAGTCTTCAACCAGATTTTTTCGGATAAATTTCTTCCTAAATAACCAAATATTTCTGTTATGAAACCTGCCTCACATTTAAATTTTGATAAATAAAACCTATAAGTATTTTTGGGTGAGGCAATTTGAACAAAGTCTGAGCATATTTACAACCTCTTGGAGAATAAAAATAAAAAATTAAAGAAAATTGTTGGATGGCTTCACTAATTCCGGTTCCGGTACCATGTGAACTGGATGTTCTAGTGAAAAATCACAAATAATAATGCTGCAATTTACTGTTCATGTCTCTGCTGTATTTTCTCTGTTTCAGTTCTTTAATTGTGAAAATCTTGGCATTTATATGCATCGCAGTCTTTATTAAAGAGTCTTGACATTTCTTTTTAAGTTTTTTCTTTTCTGGTGACAGAGTATTCAATTCGTACGCGGGTGTGACTATGTGGTGCGTGATGTTGAAGCAGTCTGTTGAACATCTCGAATATCAGTTTTAATTTTCTGCAGTAAATAAGCGCATATTATTTAATATCATTGGTTAAATTATCAAAATAGACAAAGTGTTTATAATGTTTTTACTTTTATTTTGAAACAATGGACATAATCCTACATTTTTATACTACCTTTCTTGGTGATTTTGTTGTAATAATATGTTTTAGTATTCCGCTTTGTTTTTCTGTTTTAACTAGTCTTTCGGGATAATGAAAGAATTCTGGCACTGCAACAGTTTTCAAATTTAATCTACCAGAGCCTAACCGTGTTTCGTAGCACTCCTTCCTAAAATGATAATTCCACAAAACGCTGTTTCTTGTTGGTTTCCATTTTTCTTGTCTGGTCGCAGCTATGCATTTTGTCAAAATTTCGGGTGTACTAAAAGAATATCTAAATGTTGAAAAAAGAGCAAATGGGCCGTACTGGTAAATAGAATTATTTCAATTTTATAACAAAAAAGTAAACAAGACACTCGAAATCTCAGCAGTTTTAATTCTGTGAGAATTTCTTTAGATACACTATTTCTGTATTGCTGAAACTTCAAAATGTATTTCTTACTTGTGAAAATGAATATCTGCGTTATTTTTATCGTAACGGTTTGTGCATCTATCGCTGAACACGAAATAACCATGGCTTCTAACAGTTTGTGAGTTCTTCAGTAGTAATGGTGGTATAGGGCATTTCTGGTACATCTAATGTGCGTTTCTCCTCTTCTGCAATCCTGCTGGCTCTCTGATTGTGTGTGACTGGTACTGCCCATAGGGCAGACCAGAAGCTAGTAAGTGATTGCTGTGTTGGTATTTCTCTGTTTTGTGTTTGTTTAGGCTCTTTAATGTTTATGTTTCTGTAGAATGTCTTTTTGTTTTTTATGAATAATGTGTTGTCTTGTTTACGTGCTAGGTTGGTTTTGTATCGTTTCAGGCATTGTGATTATTATTATTATTATTATTATATATTTTATATATTATTTAGTTATATATAGTTTAGTTGTCGATTGTTTCCGCATTTCTTACTTACTTCTGGACCCTTGATGCATCGCTTACCCAGATTGCTCACAGTTTTTTGGCTACAATCCTGACATGCACTCATTTAAATATTCTTCACAGTGCTGGAGCAACACGGTCTAAATTGCTCCCAGTGTCAGACCTGAAGTTCAACATTATAGATGGGCGCGCACTGTTTTTCAACACTCTCTAATCCTGCAATTTGGTATCAGAATTTGATGTCAAAACAAAGAATTTCATCAATAAGACTCCCCACGGACCCCATATAACCAATGGTACTGAAATGAAGTAAAAATAAAAATCACAATACAGATGACTTTTTAGTAATCAAAAGAATTTGGAGACTATAAACAGTGTGAGGACTGGAAATCTTGATGTTTTGTAAAGAATTTTATTTGATTTTTTTATAACATTTAGAATATTAATTTAAAACTGTAATTCAAAGAAAAAATTAAGTAATTTAACGATCAAAAATTAATCATGACAAAAACGGAACAATTCGACAGTTCTGCGTCTTTGGCCTGTGGAATCATCTCCTGTTAATTGTTCACTTCCACGACCAAAGACAATAAAAGCAATAAATTCCTGGTTAGAGGAGAGGAGCAGTCACAGAGAACTAGAGGAGAGATTAGTTCAAAGGACAAAAGTAACGACAACATCAAAACACGTAAAATTAACGGGAAACAAACTTGTCCCCGTCTGGGATGACTGCCAACGGAAATGAAGATGGACGACGACGACAATGGAAAATGATGACTACGACAATGACGATAGGGACAGCCAATAGTGAACAAGGAATGGAAGCAATGGACAACGATCACTTTGATGGACTAGTAAATTGTTTATGTGAACTCTAAGGACATTTGAACAGAAGTGTTAAAATGTGAAAGAATTGTACGATTCTCTCTCTATCCAAGGTATGTGCACAGTTGATTGCGGAACTCTCTCTCTCTAGAAAAATGTTTAGATATTGGTTTTACGAATCAATTTATTGTATTAGCTTTAATTCAGATCATCGCTATGCTTTTGTTAATTGCTTTACGCTTTTTATATTGTTAATTAAATTTTTCTTATTTTTCTTATTTTTTTTTTAAATTTGTCATTTGAGTCAATTCCTAATCTTGAACCTCTGCATCACGGATCTGTGTGCAAAACATGACAGAATGGCCAAATTCTGACATTCTGACATTTTTTACAAGCGCAACGCCGCCAGTCCTCACAACAGTTACAAAAAATTTTAAGTTATAGTAATAGTCATTCCTAAAATAACTGGTTCAGACATCAACAATGTTAGTCAAGACAGATTTTTCATACGTGCAATGTTCTCATATTCTAAACATAATCACTAATTGCAGCTTAGTTCAAAAAATAACGATAAACATTTATTAAAAATGTTTTTGATCTTCAAAAGAGATTCTCTTCAGTAAATAATAGATACAAGGTTATCTGTTATTAGATGTCTACTCTGTTTTTAGGTAGAATATTTATTTAATGAAATTGGAGTGCTTTCGGCTTGATTAAGCCTTCTTAGCAGTTTTTAGTCTATAAATGTAAAAGAGAATTCTATTTTACATTGCAATGAGGATCATATCAACAAATCCTACTTCTCTCTTTCCAGGTAGATTACCTGAGTAGGTTAGCTTCCTCCACAAAAACAAGTCATTAGCTCTGTTTGACAAATTTATCTGCCCTTATGTCTTCACATTTAACTACTTTCTGCTATATTTTAAAAAGCATCTTAATTTATTTACATTTATCTGCCCTTATGTCTTCACATTTAACTACTTTCTGCTATATTTTAAAAAGCATCTTTTTATTAATTTACATTTGAGTGGTTGTTGCCTTTCTTTGCCTTGAATCCCTGCAGCTACTTGCGCCATTAAAAACACTTGGCTGCCAATGTGCAATCCACGAACCTTACACTATCTAGAGACACACAACCACCTTTCACCATAGCAGAGCAAATTTTGTTCCTTCAGGAGCACAACAGATAATCTTTTTCACCTTGAGACATCAATTTGAGAAGCCTTTGTCTGATTTAAACATCTCATCTCAATCTTCTTTGACATAGACAAGACTTATGATCAAGCCTGGCATGGCATTCTCCATGATCTTTATTACTGTGGTTTTTGCATGGGAATCTTCCAATTTTCATCAAGAATTTTTTGCATTGTTGTTCTTCCAGGTCTGCATTAGCTGTTTTATCAATTTCCCATTCACTGGAGGAATAAGTATCTTAAGACTCAACTTTTAGTGTTACTTTATTTATTTTAAAAATCAATGATATTGCTGTATGTCTACCTGCAACTGTGACATGTTCCTTGTATGTAGATAACATCCACATCTTCTGTCTGTCCATTAACATGAGTCTTATAGACAGATTGTTTTGAATCAGATCAATAAATGAGCTTCTGAGAATGGATTTTTGTTTACTCAATAAAAGACATTCTGTGTCCACATTTGTTGATGATACGACTTCCATCTAGATGCAAAGGTCTTCCTGAATAGGGTTTCCATTTCTGTTGTAAATGAAGTCAAATTTCTAGACTTCATCTTTGACCAAAAAATAATCTTCCATCTCCATCTACTGCATCATAAAGAGTAATGCACCAGAGAATTGAACATCTGGAAAGTCATCTCTTCGTTGTCCTGGGACATAGATCAATGTTCAGTGCTGTGAATATATCAGTCTCTAATCCAATCAAAGCTGGATTATGGTTCTCGTAAATTTACAGTTCTGTGAAAGAATCCATTCATCAGATCTTAGATCCCATTAGCCATCAGGCATTTAATTTGTACACTGAGACATTCTGCATGCCACTTGACCAGAGTTTATTAGTAGAGTCATTCGAGCCTCAACTTTCTATTAGGAAGAAACAATTGTGTCTGTGCAATTTTTATAATTTACAAAGCATTTTATAGAATATAGTAAAATATTGTAAGAGAATTGTTAATATTGCTTACACAATAAAAATCCAGTATGACAAAGCCCTACAAGCAGTAAACTTTATATAATTTATTATTTAAGAAATTTTTTGAAATTTCTTAAATATAAACCTGGCCATATTTATAAGTAATTTTAGCAGAGTTTGTTTTACTAGTTTATTGATTACACAATGTTATTATATGTATTACTGCTATGCAGGGCCGTGCAGTGCTATGAGACAGAGAGGCGGCCACCTCAGGCGGCATAAGCAGCAAAATCAAAATACAATTTGAACTATTCAATAATTAAAAATCTTTATGCAACGCTTTTATATAGTGATCTATGTTGATAGTTCTGCTTTGAGCTTACAATTATTGACAATATTTGATTTTAATGTTAGTTTGTCTCGAGAAGTGGCAAGTGGCTGTATTGTGTTTAAATTAATAAATCAAAATAAAACAAAATCTGAACCAGCTAATAGGACCTTAAAATAAAACTAAAGATGCAGGAGCACTTTCGGGCTGGACTGCCCCTCTTCAGCTGCACAGAGAAAGTGAGCGTTAGCAGAGAACCTAACAGAGAATGGGACATCTGTAAAAACAAATGTAAATTGTAGTTTAAACTCCGAGTGTCAAGGGAACGGTAAAAACAAACAGCTTTTGCATGTGGGATAAAATGTTAGGCAAAAAGGGGTGGAAATAGGGCAATAACACATACAAAATTTACATTTTTACACTTAAATACTATAGTTATGTTGATTAAACAGGTACTCCTGAGCACTGAGTATAGAAGAATCTTTATCCCGAGAATACAGAAAGAAAAGAAAAAAACATTTAAGGGCGACATTTCGAAGACCTGCCTCATACTGAGAAAATCTACCGCATGGCCCTGCTGCTATGTTACATCTCTACAACTATCAAAAATTGTAAAAAATTTCAAATTTATTCAAATATTGCATCACTTGTTTAAGATATAAAAAATTTTTATCAGCAGATAGAACATTCAAAAAGCATACTAAAACACAATTTTCTATTATTTTTGTTCAATAGTAGCTAAACAATAGTTCAGTTATATGCAGAATCTTACAAATGCATGCAATTTCTATATGAAATTATTTTAGCAGAGTTTGTTTTATCAATCTCAAAAATGACAGATATCTCTAGATTGTATGTATAGTGTTTTCAGTGTCCATGATTATATTACAATTTATAAATATGGTCAGGTTTATATGAGTCTATAGCAACAAAATATTATAGCAACATTAAATTAAAAAAAATGCAATTTATGGCTTTTAGTGCACTTTCTTGTAAAAAAAACTACACTCAAATAGATCCATTACAACTTCTGATAGTGACAAATGCTTTTTAGTTTTTTGTTGTGTCTTGTATATGCATATTTTAAATCTACAACAGATCAGACGAAAGAAATTTTTTAAATGTAACTATCTTAAAGCATAATTTTGCATTAAAAAATAAACCCTCATCAAATTTGAAGATGTCAAAAATGGCAGATATCGCTAGATCGTATATATAGTATTTTCATTGTCTATGATTTTATTACAATTTATAAATATGGCCAGGTTTATATAAGGCTAACAGCATTAGAGTTTATATCAATCTCAGAATCAATCGTGTCGAATTTTATTAGAAAAATACGAAATGGCTCTGACTGAAACTTTTTATTAATCACTAGTAAGATACGACAAAATCGTATCTACTAATAACGTAAGAACAAATAAGTATATAGTATTTAAATTAAGCAATAATCAATTAATTTATAATATCGGAATTAAAATATTTGTTAATTCCCTAGATTCAGGATTATGCCCAGGATGGCAGGCACGATGAATATAAATTCAAGATAACAATCCAAAAGTTACGTATAGAATAAAATATATCTGTTTTCGCGATAAATAAGGAAAAATAAAGCAAAACAAAAGGATCAAACGAACCCAATTTCGCATTTATTATTATTAGATGGCTTTTCACTTAAAAAATTCTATAAAAAAGAGAAAAACATTATCTAAAAAAATATTTTTACAAGGCTGCATACCTATATGTTAATAAATGAAAAGCTTGGAATGTCGACAAAAATGTAAAATCGCTCATAACTTTTGATTATCGAAGCTTTCTCATCTTCGTCCAAGGCGAATTGGCCATTGCCGATGATAGCGACATCTGTTTTGTAACTACAGTACATTCAAATAAACGACAATGTGTAATGTAATAGTCCACGAGAAATTCGATTACAATATTTCAATCGTTAAGTGAATTGAACGAATCATGATTCATTGACGAAAACATATTGATCACTTAATCTTCCCTTATAATTGATGGGTTAAATTACATATTTAAATGATTATAATATATTAGATGAATTTTTTAATAAAGTAATCTTTGTTTTTTTTAACGCCACTTTCCAATCATTCCACACTCTGGAGAGATCAGTCAGACTGTAAATAAGACGTCTCGACAGTTCGGCACGGATTTGCAAGCCAAACAGTTTTTTACAGTTTTTCGCCGCTTTCCACCACGGACCGTCCACATACTGGTGGGGTCAGGTGGAGGGCGAGATTCGTTGGGCTGGGACCGGACCTTTCATAAAAATCCTGGAAGTGTGGGACGAGAATTGAATCCAGAACCTTCAGGGTGGAAGAACAACACGTTTCTACCGCGGCCACCCGGCCCACAAGCCAAAGCGTTCCACACCACTAATCCGGCCAATAATAATGGATTTTCTCGGCTCTTTTGATGAATGCCAAAGGAAATTGTTGGAAGGACGCTTCCTAACTACTTAATATAATTTTTGTTTATTTTTTGGCTAATTTTTGTATCTTTATTTATTTGTGTACTCTGGCAACCTTAAACGTTTCCGGTACTGAAATTTCCTTGTTTTTAGCTAAGTGTCCCATCTGTATTAGTAATCTGTGTTCTAACACTCCTTCAGCTTTCTATATCCTTCAGCTTGGGCAAGATTCTGCTTTTCATGGAATCCGAGATTTTTGCATATTTTTAGTCATATTACTAGTAGTAAATCGTGATATAAATCAATCGCGAAAACGGAACCGATAAGTAGCTATATGAAAAAGTACTTATCACAACGAATTATCGATACCTATGCGCGACGCCATTTTGAAAGGGACAATATCTTACGCGTATTTTCAAGATGTAAAATTACCCGAATTTGTAGAACGTACCCCGTGTTTTATAGAAGAGCGAGTTCGTTATATGAATTCGTGTTATAGGAGAGACGTTATACGGGTGTTTATTGTAATACATCTCGAAGGTGTCGCACAAGAATTATAATCAAACTCCTTGGCATGAATACTTTCCAAGATGATGAAACTTAATTATGCATCTTAATGCAAATATATATTATAAATTAATGTATATATAATATTTGAATCCGTAAATTGCATGAGTAATTTATGGATTTCAGCATATAAATCATAACCCACATAATCGTAAGAACAATTCCCGGCGTATTTTGGCTTTCAAAACAAGGTGTAAAACCATAGCAGGTTTTCGTCATTACGATGATGGAAACGCTTTCGTCATTACGATGATGGTCAAGTGACGTTTTACTTCTCGTTCAATTATGGCCAGGGTACATGGTTCGTTTACCACGTGACGTTTTACTTATCGTTCAATATGGCAGCGGTACATGGTTCGTTTACCAATTCTGAGGTAAATTTTTCGAAATATCTTCTAATCGGTGCCGCTTTCGTCCATGGATGGTTCTATTATAATTTTTGACCAGTTTCATCAAACTGAGAAAAGATCTCATCAGATCTTTCGAATGGTGTCATATTTGGCAATTCCGTTAAAAGCAGAATCTAGCCCAGGCTCGCCCTACAAGCCAGGCTAAACCATGGAGGTAAGAGTTAGATGGAGATGGCGTGCCTATTCGAGCTAGCCAACAAAATTGAAGCCGGGGCGGAGCTTACCCGCTATATTGGTATACCCAAAACATTGTCGGTGCTAATGTTGTACACAAACTGGAATCTAAGCGGAATAAAGAGTGAAAATATTAAATATTCCTGAAACTATATTGGAAAGATGAATTTGAAAAAAAGAAAGTAATAATGTTTGTAAAATAGTTAATTAAGTTTTACAGATAATGTAATTTCTTTCAAATAATTTATTTTTATTCACAAAGACGAGTAGTAACTCTTCCGTCTATTGACTGATATTAGCACAGGACTAACTTGTAAGTATGTTTAAGAGAAATTCATTAGGGTATAAATATAATTAATATTATGTTGTCTATTTTATCGAGTTTGTATCGAAGTTTATCGAGTATTTTTGTTTCAAATAGATATCAAAAACAATTATTAACGCGAGTTGATATCTGTGGCATATTCTCTCCATTAATAAATAGAAATTAAATTTATATATTATAACATAATTATAAAATTTTTACGAAATAATAAGATTAATTTAACTATATTAAAACTTTATATGATTATACGTATATTCGCTACTACTAGTTTATTAAAAAACCAATTAAATCCAAATATAAAGTATTTGTTTATTAATTTTGATATTACATTATAGAATTGTATCTATAGTTCTTTAGTAATAGAAATAATATTTCTACAAATATGTTTTTATGTTTTAGATTTGCAAACGATGAAAGTAGAAGAAAACAATATTTCTACAAATATGTTTTTACATTTTAGATTTCCAAAAGATGAAAGTAGAAGACAATTATGGAGAGAAAATGATGTTCCTTACAAAATTTCCAACTTATATGTGAAATATATGTAATACAGATTTAAATAGTAGTTGTCAATGATTGAAATATTTACTTTTTGCATAATAAAACCATAAAAAATAGAATGTGGAATATTTTTATTAATGTTTTAATATAATTTCCAGTAGAGTCGCTTTTAAAGATACATAATGAGACGCTTACATTCATTCTCATTCTTTATTGTTTAAAAAATTTTGTTCCGAGAATAAAATTATCTAAAAAACACGGTGAATTTCAGTGAAAAATTTATAAAATTTTTGCAATTGAATAAGCATCACTTTTTACTCATTACCCGCAATTTTATAACACAAACTGGAATCTAAGCGGAATAAAGAGTGAAAATATTAAATATTCCTGAAACTATATTGGAAAGATGAATTTGAAAAAAAGAAAGTAATAATGTTTGTAAAATAGTTAATTTATTTAAAAAATGTTATCAAATTGCAATTAATGCTATAAATAAATACTGCATGTTTCAGAAAAGCTATTATACAATTATTATTAAAATTTGTTACGTATATTATATAACTGTCCTAATATTTGGTTTCGTTTATTATTATAAGAGGTTTATCATGAAAAAGATGGTTATTACAGTTTTAAGATCAAACTTGCGAGTTTTTACGATCGAAAGGCGGCCATTTTGGTCAACCCATCGCTGGCTTCACTTTTAGTGACGTCGTGCCATCTCCATCTATCTCTTACCTCCGTGGGCTAAAGTAGTGGCCAAGTTTGGCCTCACTTCGAAGCGCGATGAGAGATAGGAAGTGCTACCTCCAGTTATATTTAGAGCTAAATGATTCCATCCATCGATTTTGCCCAGTACGAAAATGATTAAAGCGTCACCCGGAGTCAGATTTTTAGAATTCTCCGGACTGCCCACGCCGATCGGTTTGGTACCGATGTCGAAACACGATCTATTACGGTTTTTAACTGCTCTCGGAATTAATATCTGGTCGGTACCGTATTTGCCCGGGCCAGCCTTATCCCGCATCGGAATTCGGACGTGGCTTTTTGTCTACATTTCGTCGTCAATTGCGCATCCATTTACTTTTCTATCCGTACTGTATTTTATGGATCACCCGATCGTCTACGCTAAGTTTTCTTTCTTTTTCTATCCGACCGAAGAAAGAAGCTTTAGTAGGCAGTATTTTTATTTTTAAGCCTTTACTATTTAATTTAAAACTGGCATTTAAAATTATGGGCAGAAACGTAAGTGATAATTAGGGATATTTTGATCGGAATCGGGACACTTAATTAATGCTTTGGCCGTGATCGTATTTTAAAAATCTTGTGTCTTATTTTACTTTATGAAAATTTTATCTTATTACTTGCTTCTCGCTTCGATCCAGTTCGATTACATCATTTCCAGTTTCTCTATACGATATACGATATACGACGTTTCGGTTTTATGTGGTTGCGTAAAAACTAATTTTAGTATTTTTTATAGCTATGCCTTAAATTAATGGGAAAATGTATATGTTTTGGTATTTCTCTATCGAGAATTTAAACAAATCAGAAAAATGTCGGTTTTTAAAATATTGCGTTGTTATAAAATTTATAAAACTACCGACAATAAAAGAATTTAAACATTTCGACACTAGACGCCGATCTAGGGAATTCTGAACAGCGTACTTTCTGTATTTTTCGGAAAAAAATAAAATCTGCACCGGATAAAATTTAAAAAATTTTTATATCGTTTAAAAATTTAAAAAAATTTATACAGTTGTACAAAAATATAAACGCGTAAACCGGTTCGATCGTAACATTGTTATCGAGGAAAGGAAATATTCTTTTATATATTTTTCTAAAAATCGTGAAAATTAAAAATACCGGAAAATATTAAAATTATTTCTATAGTTTCGAATATATTTTTAAAAATATTTCCTTAGTCAACAGCTTAAACGATATAAAATCCGCGTAACCTTGGTCGCTTATTTTGCGAAAAAAAAAATTATTAAAAAATAAATGTAAAAGAAGAAGAAGAATTTGAAAAGAGGGCGCTGGTAATCATTGTCAGCTGTAGTAGACCATGGGAGAGGATGTCGCGGGTGGAGGAAGGAAATGTTTGTATATATTTTTCGTAAATTTTCTATTCGTTTAACAAATTAAACGAACAGAATGTCCAGAAATCCCGAAATGTTTGACCGTGCGTGAATTATGCGGAATTCAAATAGGTTGATGTGTTTTCAAACCGGAAATTAAGTGAGAATATCAGAAGTAGGTTTGAAGTATTATTTATTTGTATCTAACCTTGATATTTCTAACCGATTAAGGCAAAAATTCATATTTATAATAAATCATCAAAAATTCATATACTAATTATGGTAAATTAAGACAGCACTAATTGTACACGTATAATATGTGCTTAACATATTTTTTGGGTAACTAATGCGAAGTATATTAATTTTTTATTTTAGATATGAATACAGTGAATTAAACAACATTGAAATTTTCCAACTATTAAATAAGTTAATGAAAATGAGAAATATAGATAGGCTATTTAATTTGAGGAACGGTAAAATGAGTGAAATCATCGGTAATCTTTACATGTCACACGCATATTTGCTCTGCATTAAATTCTGTTTGTGATGAAAAATATAAATTATCTTCAAAGCTAAAAGAACTTGTCACAGCTTAAACACACTAATTACATACAGCTTTTTCAAACATTAAACATACAAGCATTATATATTATATAATTTATAATATGTATTTTGGTAAGAGCATGCATCCCTGTGAAATTGGAATTTAATATAACATTATGTTAAGTTCAAATACATTACAAAATTGAATATTCGTATTTGCCTGCTTGAGCATTGTATTCATTTAAATTTGTCTCTAGCAAGAATAAAATAAGTTTATTGCTTGTAGATACCATCATTATCATTTATTGCATCCTTATTTTATTCTATTAAACCTGATGACTATCTACAAGCCAATTTATATCTCAGTCAAATTGGAATAAAGCAAAGTTGCAAACAATAATATAACTTTTGAATTCAATTATCATTTGTATAACAGTATTCTATATATTATAGCATTTATAAAGGTATATTAACTGTTTTCTTGTATTAAATTTATATACAGTTTAATAATTAATATGGATTAAATTATTGTGTGTGTATTCATATTACTTATTTTGAATTAGTGATTTTAATATTTCTCCAAGTTAACATATTAATTTTTGTATTTCTTTATATGCAAACTTGAAATAGAAGGGAAACTGTTAGGTTGATACATAACTTTAAAATTATGTTCTATATGTAATAATCAAAGCACTTAATTTTACTGAGTGCTTTTAGCCTAGTCCAAATGTCATTTACTATGTCTTCTTTTTATTTAAGTCCTATGCTAATAGCACAATTTGTAAGTGCATACTAATAAAAGCATATCGTATACTGTCATGTTTTCAGATGCTACCACATCTGTATTATCTGACTCTCTTCTTTTCTGTTTCAAAATACATTATATTTTGAAATTAAAAATGATGACTTCTAATTCAATGTATTTAAAAATGGAAAATGAGATATGCATTTTCCATTATGGTCTAGTGGATAGACCGAAAGTACTTCGTTTGTGAAATAAAATAGTTTGGAAGTCACTACTGCCAATTGTGCTCTATATTAGTTGTTAAAATAGTGTTATAGGCAGTTCATATAACTTTTCAAAACTGAGGATTCTTTTTATTAATCTATTTAAAAAGTAATAAATAAAAGTGGGAAAAAACATTAAAAAGTAATATTATACTAGTAAACCCAGTGCAGCTAGGCCAGCAATAAAAGAATATGTCAGTGATCGACGAATGATTTTATAATTTAATGATTTCAAAATTTAATGCAATTATTAAGCAAAATTTCTTTATTATTAACAAAGTTTGTCTTACTAATTAAGAACATATTTCTTTATAAAAATTAATTATGGAATTTTTGGGATAAGTGGAAAGAACAAATTATAAATTATCTGATGCACTCATTGATGATGCTGTAATATATAATTAACTATGAGAAAATACATTTTTTTAAGTAAATTCCAATTGAATTCAAAGATTCGTCTTGAATCTTAATTATTTGATTTCATATACTGATTCCACTGGGAACTTCTTCACTATTCAAATGGAAAACATGATCTTCACTTAAATCATTCTGGGAATTAAAGCATGTTTGCTAACTTGGCACACATTAATTTGTCTCCTTCCAATCATTTTCTCAAAGATTAATTTAGCATTGTTGGATAATCAGTCTGCTGTTGCCTTATTTCTTAGCAATGTTATAATTATTCTGCATTTTATATCCAATTAATTAGGAATAATTCTCAGAAGTTTCTATTGAATTTAATTAAAATACTCCACTGGGATTAGTGTTTTGCCAGGGGCATTAAAAGATATCGCTAGGCTTGGGAGAAAAATTTACGTGGGAAAAATAATTTTAAAGTTATAAGCTTCAGACTCTAAATATCAGCACCTTCCTTATACGATTACGATTAATTATCATGTAAAAACTTGCAGGATGATGTCAAGCCCTTTTAAATCCCGGGCCTGGAGAATTTTACACCATCATCCCCTCTTCTCTCATCGGCCCTGCTTTCGCTGCTCATTTGAAAGTGTACCTGCCTTGAGGCATACTGCCATGAACCCCACTTATTCTTTCTTGACATCATTAAACATTCTATCTACTGGCAAACAATCATACAGTTTAGAAACAAAAAATTCAGTTGTTTTTCTTGCTGGAAAATGTGATGTCAGTACTTGGTGGATCCTGTACTTGGCTTATTTTTTTACATATGAGATGTTTTTGATGGGATATTATTCTCTGGTCCGAGTCTGACGTTCTGACACGTGACAGGATGCGCAATAGCGCACCTTGTATATTTCCACCACGTTATAGTCGAGCATTCCGGCTTCACTTTAAAGATAGCGGCGCTACCTCCAGTTATATTTAAAATTCCCTGATCCTGGGCAACACGATGGTATCGCGAGCTATAAAGAGTACAGTCGAGGTTGCCGCCATCATATTTGAACCGCTCACTGGCCAAATAGATTAACTCCACAAAACAAAAAGTGGAGAAAAATGATAAAATAATAAATATCGATTTTTAAATTATTTATTTTACAAAGGCGTTATTCTATTAATATCCATATATAACTATTTATTTTACAAAGGCGTTATTCTATTAATATCCACATATAACAGTGTATTTTACAAAGCGTTACTCTATTAATATCCACATATAACAGTAACCGATTAATTATTTTTTATGACAAAATGAACAGCTGGCCGTTATCATCTAATACAGCGTTTCTGAAACTATGGGTCGAGACCCGAAATGGGGTGGCGAAGCGAACGCTGGGGTGGCAAAAATTATACAAATTTCACAAATGCCCAATATTTAACGTATGACAACATATGAATTTTCGATTTCACAAATGCCCAATATTTAACGTATGACAACATATGTATTTTCAATGTAGTTGGCAAAAATTAAATTAAAATACTTGAATTTCAGTTTATATGTAATTTCACTAATTAAATTCAAATACTTGATTTTCAGTTTATATGTAATTTCACAAACTCCAATATTTAACGTATGACAACATATGAATTTTCGGTGTGGTTGGTTGGAATATTTAACGTATGACAACATATGTATTTTCAATGTAGTTGGCTGATGGTATTCGTCTTAATAACTGTATAAATAATTTATGTATTTGTACGTTTTATTTCATATTTAATACCTGGGGTGGCGAAAAGTCTGGTAATGAAAAATGGGTGACGAATGAAAAAAGTTTGAGAAACGCTGATCTAATATATATCGTGGTATTAAAAATTACTTAACTAAATTCGTATGGTCGTATCCTAGACGACTAAAGAAAGATGTGGACTAAAAAAAAAATTACTGAATAAAAACTGGTTAGCCAAAACTTTGGTGTAAGCGGTATCGCACCTCGGCTATACGTCTCTCGATCGATCCTTCCGATGTACTGATTTTAAAATCGGTAAAAATATAATTCTAACTCGGATAGGTAAATTCAAAACATGTCTTAAGCGTAATAGGACACTTATAAAGGTTTGAATGGCGTTACGGCCACCATTGACATTAGAATATGGAGTTAATCGAATTGGCTTCCGAAAGAAACTATTTATTATTCGATGGCCAAAAAATTTTTGTTATCGAGGAAATTTATTTTTAATATAAATAAAATTTAAAAAGTGGAGATAATCGATTTGGCTGGTGAACTTTATAGCTCGATGGATGGAATAGGTGACTTCATTTAATTATTCTCTAATAAAAAACTACGCTATTATTTCCAACCGATTTTATTAGTCTGGTCTTAAATACGGTTGGGAGGACGTCTGCCGTCCGAAATGTCAAAAAATCTTTTAACGGCGTTCGACATATCCTTCGGAGACATTATTTCCGCGGAACGGCTAAAAATATAGGTAGGGGAAGAAGGCTGGAAAGAACGACTCGATACGGCGTCATAGCCGACATACTCGGCCCCGTTTAAAAACTTTAATTTACTGAACACAGGCAGTTGGCTCGGATCCAATAACCCGGTTTTAGATTTCTCCCATCCCATGAGACCGCGGCCAGCGGGCGGGAAAAGCGCCCAACCTGATAGTCGACGATTAAGAAGAGCCCCGCTTTGTCTAGAAATAATTTGGCCCGCCTTATTAATTACGGCCACACCCAACCGGACGACGACGGTGGCCCATTTAAAGCTGGTTTATAGTCCGACTGCAGCGACACCTTACGATAGCCGCGTTTAATTTCAGCGTTTGGCGCCAGACAACTTCACAACGCTAAAAATAATAAACAACGTTCCCCATCATTCTCAGTTTTACGCACGCTCCGTAATTCTTTACCGAGATGGACTCTGTTTCGAAACCAAATATATCGCTTATATTATTAATGAGAAGATTGAAGAAAAAAAGAATAAAGACTATTTGTTGGTTCAATATTTGATAGAATAAACGAATAAGGTGCTTATCGATAACGGTTGATCCTCTATCTTGGACTGCGCCAGGTATTCTGGTCTAGCGACAGAACTTCCGAGTAGAGGAAATTTTAATCTTAACGTTTGACGCTGCGCTAAGTTTGACGTTGATAGAATTTTGACTATAAACCGTGACGTTAACGTCGAACGTCCAACGACTGCTAGCGACCTCGAAACGGCACGCCGCGGTTGGACTATAAACCAGTGTTTAATGCGAAACTCCACAGTTCCATACACCCGTGTTTATCCACTGGGCCTACGTTAACGGAATATTTATTATATCGGCCCGTACCACAAATACTCTTAAAATAAACTTACTTCTTATCGAATAAATGTTAATGGTGGTCTTCCGTGGCCGGACACACCGCGCCAAAGACGGCGGTTAAAGTTCTCGGGTTATTGGCAGAAACCCAAACTGGGCGGGAAAAAGACGCCACCCTAATAATTTTAACTGGCCCGTTATTAAATAAAAAGGCCCAGACCTTTAGGCCATTGGTAACTGTTTCGCCCAAAAACCGTTTTGGTGTCCCAGTTTCGCGTTTTCGACACGTACGGCGGGGGCTGGATCCCCGGTGACGTATTTCCGTCGACTACCAAAAATAAAGTATGCGATATTATTTACTTTACTATGCATATTTTATTATTGTATAACACACTAAATTACAAAATGCATTATTTCATTTATTATATAATTAATTTATATTCAGTACTTTTGACTTATAATTCATATCATCATTTATGAAAAATTCTTAAATAATATACATATATAAATTTTATTATGCATTAAGATTTTATAAGTGATCATAATGCTAAAGTTTTAAAGCCTCTCCTTTTCCTACCCAATTCAATTCAAGAATTTTATAATGATATTTAAGCCCATTTTCTACATATTATTATTATTATTATTATTATTATTATTATTATTATTGTTCTGAAAAAAATTGAATGTACTTATATTATTTCAAAAATTAAAGTAATATTAATTATTTTAATACAATGGTGCCTTACAATTCGACATTAATCCGTCGCCAAACTAATGTCGAAATGAGAAACTGTTGAATTGTGGGATAGTATTAACCATATAAGACTATGGAAAAAATAGATTAATTCGTTGCCAGACTCTCATCCCACACTCCTAACGAGTAAGTGAGAGAGATACAATATATTATTTACTTTACTATGCATATTTTATTATTGTATAACACACTAAATTACAAAATGCATTATTTCATGCATAATACACTCAATGTATTAGCCCTTGGATGTTGGAATAAAGTCTTTTTTATCCTGTTCTACCTTTGAATCTGTGAAATCAGATTTGACTTGGTTTACATACCTCAGTTTGATCTGAGGTACATCCTGGAGTTTTCTTCTGCAATTCTTTGAAAAATAACCTAGCCTTCTCATAGATCATTGCCAGAGTTATTGGATCTGTCTTTATCTAATTCAGGTGAGAAGCAACTTTTCCATCTCTTCATTGATTAAAGATCTATTCTTGTCAGAAATCTTCATTGCTCCAGCAGACACCCTATCACCCATAATCTTTCTCTGTTACAAAACATTGCCAAATTGTCCTAGGAACACCATACTTTTGAGCAGGGATGTCAAACTGGTGGCCCTCAAAGTGATTTTTTGTGGCCCGCGACGCTCTTAACTAAAATGAAAACGAAAACAGTATGTTATGCAGATAATAGAAAGTAACTGTCACATCGAGGCTATGTCATATACTATGATACGCTATTTTGTTTTAACGAAAGGCAATTGCATGAGTTTCTTTGTTTCGATTGGTGTTGTCAGATGTATATGTACAGACGAGAGTGATCTTTCAGTTCGGTAATATAAAATAAGATCTGTCCTACAAGACTTACATCATTTTGTGGGAAACTTTCACATGAAAAATTGAAAAAAATTATAAATGGGAACTTGGATTTTTAGGATAGCCAAATACAATAAACAAAATCAAAACAATCTCTCTTTAAAGGATGTGTATAAAGGACATGCTTGTTAAGGATTTATTTGCTGTTATAACCTATTTTAAAAAATGTTAGTAGTTATGGACATTTGAATTTATAAAAATTTAAATAAAATTCTTGATTTTTACAGAAAATGTTATTTTCAAAGCTAAATAGAAAACTAGCAATTGATAGCTAGTAATTTAATTTAAGAAAAACATGTGTAATTAAAAGCAATTATGTAGCAATTATATATTATTGTACTAAATTCACTTAATTACATGATTTTTTTAAATTATCCTATTCATATTAATGTATCCCTTTTCAAAATTTAATTTTAAAAAAAATGTAAATGTGATGTGGCCCTCGGCCTTGCAAGTTCATAAAATGGCCTTTGAATTAAAATGAGTTTGACATGCCTGCTTTTGAGCTACATCTGTAATTGTTCTACCTTTCTGCACATTATCTATCGTCAATCAAGTTTTCTTCTTTCCTGAATTATTCCTCTGTTCACTTCTCCTTGAACCTATCCCTAAATTTCACTCAAGAAAATAATCACTACAGATGCATAAATTTTTTTGTTTTCTGAAAAATGCAGAATTGAAAATTAAAAACAACAACATGGCAATCACCAAAGTAGCCCAACAAGAACTGACAAATAACAAATGACATCACACAATTCCATGCATGCGTGTGCGCCATCCCACGAAACCCAATTGTCGAATTGTGAGACTGACGAATTGCAGGATGTCAAATTGCAAAGTATCACTGTATTAATATTAAAATAATTAATGTTACTTTAATTAATATGATTTATATGAGAAAATGACTCATAAAAATTATAAAATATTTTAAAATCATTTTACAGAAATAATTTTTCAAAATAAAAATTTCTTAAAGCCATCTTTGCCAACTTAGTTTTTCTATTTTCAGTTAAACATTCTGTTTAATTCCCTATCAATATTTTTATAAATAAAGTCAAATATAACAAAATTATAATAACAAAAATATAAAGTAATACATTTTCATTGTTTTTGTATTTTTGTTATTAACTACGTACGTACGTACGTACGCGTGCCAACTTAGTTTTTCTATTTTCAGTTAAACATTCTGTTTAATTCCCTATCAATATTTTATAAATTGTGTGTGTGTGTGTGTGTGTGTGTGTGTGTGTGTGTGTGTGTGTGAGTGTGAGTGTGTGTGTGTGTGTGAGTGTGTGTGTGTGTGTGAGTGAGTGTGTGTGTGAGTGTGTGTGTGAGTGAGGCGTACGCGTGTGCGTGTGTGCGCGCGCGTGTGTGTGTGTGTGTGTGTGTGTGTGTGTGCGTGTGTGTAGGTAGGTGTGTGTGTAGGTGTGTGTGTAGGTGTGTGTGTGTAGGTGTGTGTGTGTGTAAGTTGTAATTATATATACAATAGAATCTCCATAGTTGACCATTTCTCTAAGTTGACCTAATTTTCGTAGACTGGACATACACCATATGTACACAATAGAAAACCAACCTCTCTATATATTGACTACCACTATAAGTTGTATCTTGACCATGACACACAGTATTAATTCTCTCTATAACTTGACTAGTTGAGTCCAATCTGTATCAAGGGCAAGAAAAGTGAAATGCAGAATTGGTAGCAATTTTTCAATCAGTATTGACTGAATTATAGCCAAGCAGAAAAATGCTGGAAGCAACCGATGAAACAAGAATTAAGTGAGGAGGACACAGAAATTGCAGATATTCCAAAAGAGAATGTCAATCATTTGATAATGCAGTTAAAGTCATTTGCCATGGAAGAATCTTTAGGTATGCTATGGTGTAGCCAGAATTGAGAGTGCTTTCTCTGCTTACCTTCATAAAAAAAGAATAAGAAATAGACTAAAATTGACTATTTTTTCAGAAAGAATGATCAAACCATGAGAAAACAATAATAAGTAAATATACTGATGTTGTATGATACAGTATTGTATAAGTAATTTTCCTGTGTGTGTTCTATATGACATTCTCTAATAAAAGCAGCACAATAATATGAAGCATGTGTATATGTCAGTATAGCTTAATAATTGATAAAAAATTGCAAGTTACATAACATTTAATGACTGTTTCATATGTTGACCACCTCCATGTGCTGACTAGTTTCCTTCAGTCCCTTGGGTGGTCAACTTTTGGAGGTTAAACTGTATATTTTTTTGTGTGTGTATTAAGTAATCTTCTAAACTGTAATAGTTGTAAACATGGTAAAGTTTTTTTTAATGGTCTATAACTAGACTATTCAATATTTTTTAGAATATATTCTAAAAAAATATTAATTAATTAAGCTATCAATAAAATTTTGTAATTTACATGCTAATTAATGTAACATATCAAATTTTCTTTTCAGGAAAGTATTCATTCTAACTTTATCTTCAATAATAATAGGGAGTTTCACAGCACAGTTAAGACTCAGCTTCAATTGATAACTAAATGAGAAAATCATATTGTTTTGGAAGATTATCAGTAATCGCTTCAGCAACTCCCAGTTAATTCAAACTTCTAACATCAGATGCTCTATTATTATAAATTCTCTCTATTCTCATACATTATTTCTATTATATCCTTTATTATTTTTAATAAAAATCATTTATTATATTAAATTGCTGACGGCAAATTTTAAGATTCTGAATTGCATCGGACAACAATGACGACTTTTTTCATACCGAAAACACAATGACAAAGACTGTTTTTATAGGTCAAAGATATGATTAAAACAGATATGAAAAACAAAACAATATGAATTTCAACCTTGCACATGTGCAGACCATAGATTTTCTCAGTCAGAGCTGTTGTAGCTGTGCTGAAACTTCCTAATAATAAAAAATTCACTACTACTCAAAATAATAATAAATTTCAGGTTTTTCTAAAATATCAAAATTCAGATTATGCCTGGAAAGTACCAGATTTGTTCTGTTAATTCTGAATATTTTATTGAATGCAGAGAATGTATAGTTAATAAAAATCCAGTAAAATCATCTTTTTAAAATTTTTTTTAAATTCTACTTATAACTTTAAAATATCTTAAAATAACTATAGTTTCTAGCACTATATGTAGTAAATAAACTTTTTTAAAATAATTAAATCTTTAATAACAAAAATGTTTTTGACAGATTTCTCAGTCCTCTTCAGTCATTTATGAAAAGAATGAAAAAACAATAAAATATTTGCAAATCTTTTTTAAATTTAATTTTTTAATGTTTATTTTATTTTTATAAATAACTTTATAAAATTATTAATAAAAAATTTGAGAGAAGTGTTATATAACCAACAAAAATCAAATTATTATCATTTGTAAATTTTTTTAAACGAAACTACAGCACTTGTGAGCAGTCCAAAAAGTCTTTATTCACTAAAAAAACTTAACTTAGAGGAACGTTTTCGGCTATTTTGAAGCCATCATCAACTCACACATTATTCTAATTTTCTAATAACAGATACGTTAAGGAACAACTGAAGAGTACTTCCGTTCTTGTTATTAGGAGCCATTCGTCTAAATTAAGTTTTTTAGTGAATAAAGACTTTTTGGACTGCTCTCAAGTGCTGTAGTTTCATTTATTATTATATTACCTTGAAGAGCAGATTATTTTTATTTTATTTTATGCTTTGGAATTTACAAATGTTCTATTGTTTGTTTTTTTGATAAGCAACTGAAGAGGATTAAGAAATCAGTCAAAAATGTTTTTGTTATTAAAGATTTATTTTAAAAAGGTTTAATTACTGCATATAGTGCCAGAAACCCTAATATTTTTAAAATCATAATCATCATTGGAAAATGTGATGTCACAATATAAACTAAATTCTTCACACTGTACTGCCAAATTAACTGTTCTCAACTTATGAAAAACTCCATTTTTTTGTGGTTTAGGTTTAAATGCTTTAAAAAGAGTTCCTCTAACTACTACCCAAATAGATAGTAGAATACAGATTAATGATATGCAATCATTAATCTGCACTTAACTATTAATGGTTAAAATATAATATTTATGATCAGCAGAAATCTGTATTCAATAAGCAAAAGAAACTTTTTAAGTCATAAAAATCTCTTTGGGAGAGACAAATTGACAATAAAACATTTAAGACACAACAACAAAACAAAAACTATTTTATGCAGATTATTAAGCTAAACAACAAACTTGAACACTGTTCAATTAATCTCGCTAATTCAATTTTAAAAATTAATACATGATTCCTAAGAAGACAATGATTGAAAACCTAGAACTTCTAAACTATACAATATCTAATAACTAATTCACTAGGAAGAACAAATATGCTTTAAAATGCATAAGAGTTCAATGAAAGCACATTAAAATTATATAGCAATTAAATGTTTATCTACAATTTTTTTTCTTCGTCTCTCGGCTCCATCGAGCGCTCTTCTTTTCGGAGTTCTCTTCCAACCCATTCTTACATTTCACTCGAAAAATAATAATAATTACAAACGAAAAATGTACGATCGAAAATTAACGCCGACAACACTGGAAAAGGCTAAAGTAGCCCAAAAAGAATTGACAAATAGCCAATGACATCGCGCACGCGCCAACCCGCCAAACTCGAATGTCGAATGGCCAGGCACCGCTGTATTTAATTCGCTTATTAATAACGATAAATAAAAATTTACTTATATCGGAAGTATTTTCATTTGACAAAATGTTACTTCTTTCGGCCGATGACAACATCGCGAAACAATATAATTACGATATATACGTCCTAATGGAGAGATTTTCCTCTTGTCATTTTGGACAAATTAAATCGAAGTACGAAAATATACAAATGAGGTTAGATTAATACTTATTTATGAATATTAAAAGGAATTTTAAAACATTAATAATTTTGTCAAACAGGCTGCAAAATATAACTGATTTTTATTGTCTGTCAAAAAATAAAAATTATATTTTGAACAGATTTTTGGAATGTTTTTTGAGTGACTCCAACATTTTAAAATTTTCTGCGTATTTATCCAGGAAAAATTAAAATCTAGCAAGTTTTTTGAATGATTTATCTTAAAATGATTATAATCTAAGTATTACGATTGGCTATTTCTATAGTTATCAGTAATAACGGTAGAAGCTTCGATAACATTCCTGGTAAGAAGAGAATTAATGATTCACTCGTTGGATATCGTATCATTTAAAAAAATACTCATTCGTTATTCCGCAAATTCCACTTATAACCCATTCGCTATTACTAAGATTCTTCCGGCCCGCTGCCGATAAACTGTGAGTCAATAGGCTATTCGGCAATTCAGAATTCTTAAGAAATCTGAACAATGATCGTTCGGCATTGAGTTCTGACGTATATCTGACTCGTTACCGCGTTCGGCAAATCAGACAACTGACGAGTTCTGAACTCAGTCAGATCTTCGTCAGTCATCTCTGTAGTTTCTGACATTGGTCTGAGTAACATGGCGGCGTCCGTGAGATATTTATGCCAAATTAAAATAAATGAACCTGATGAAGTTTTTCAACTCTGTCTAACATTCGGAGGAGCAAAACCTGTATAACTGAAGGAAAGATATTACGCGTTACATAAGTAGACATTATTAATACGAGAATTCGTGTGTGTTTATCAGTTGAAAAGTATACTCACGTTGATTCGTCCTAAAGTTGCTTCGATATTATTATCAATTGATAAAGAAATTCTTTTTTTATTTCATTAATGCTGCTATTATTATTAATTGATAAAAGAATTCTTTATTATTTATTAATGTCGTTGTTAATTTATATTTGTTTTATTGATAATTATTTCAATAAATGGTATTTATATCGAGGATGATTAGCCACTAATCCAGTGTAAAATTTCTTTTAATTCGATATTACTACGCGTGTAGCATTGTAATATGTGTTATAACTTGTATTAATTTATCACTTCGTCCGCCATGTTGGTCAGTAGAGAAGCAGACAAATGCGTTCGGTAAATGCCGAGTCAGACGAAACTCAGAAGTCACGTGATCTATCTAGTCAGATTGATCTGAATTGCCGAATGCGCCTATTAATTCAAGATCAACTAATAATCTATTATTTATTTAAACTGAAACTTTTTAAATGCAGAAAAATATTATCGCTAAATTGATGATATTAAGAAAAAAAGTTCTCGTTTTAGCCAAACAGTGATAAGGAAGATATAATTATTAAATAAATGTAATAGAGGCTGCGTACTTTTTTTCTTTCTTTATGTTTCGTGTTATTAATATTCTTAATAAAGATTAAATTTTTTATGCGGAATTAAAAGAAAGTTATTTGTTTCGAATTGGTTTCGGAACGTAACGCTCCTTTTTGTATTGGTTCCGGGTGTCATATAACACGGTTTCACACCACACGGTGTTTTTAGGACCCTGTCTACCGTGTTATAAGAGGGATACCTGTATATCATTTTAAGAAGAAAAAAGACCATAACAGCCGCACCGATGTTCTCGAAAGACAAAAATGTTCTTCGAATGATACATCGGTATAGCGATGAATGGTACAAATATAATTTTTAATTTTTTTCTGTTTGTTTTTTTATTTTTATGTAATGTTAATAACTGATAATCGCGTCATCATCTTTCTTATAAAATATTACAGTAGTATCTAGTTAAGATACCACTACTACGCTAAGTGCTATAGAATAGACTTGTTTCGACGCCATTTTTTCAACGAATACGATAAACTGTTCGAAAAGCGGGTAAAACATCGACTTTTGTGGTAGCCAGCGCTTTAAGTAAAACATTGAGTTTAGGAACGTACCGTATATACGAATGACACTAACAATTGTTTCGCTACCACAGTGACAGTTCTAACATTTACGTTAAAAATGGCGCATTAATTCCGAAAAATGTCCTTTCGCAATTTCTTTACCGGTAATGATTATCGAAAATACCGAAACGCGAATTTTTTTAAAGTACCGGTAACGCCATCTGTAATTTTATATTATTTGTTTCGGTTGACTTAATAAATTATTTTAACGGCGTTTTACCCAGGCAAAATAATATATTTAATCTCAATAAAATAATGGTAGAAGAAGACTAAAGGATAAAGAAATACGGTAATTATATATCTATTTTCATTTCTTTCGATATACGATTTTATTAAAATTATATAATCGAACGTTTTAAGAAATATTTTTTACCTCTTCTCAAAATATAAATTTAAATCCGTAGGTAAAAAAAGAAATAATTATCAAGTAACCACTTTTCTTTACGAGTATACGTAATTCCGATTTCATCTCGACTATATTTCATTTTTATTATGCCAATTAATTTTAGTCACTAGGGTAGAATCTCAAACCGCATTAACGGCAGTGGCGTAGCTGACGGTCAGCGGACCCCGCGACGCCCCAACTCACCTTGAAGAAAATACCTCTAAAACCCAAACAATCAATCCCCAATAACTTCGATTTTCACGCAGAAGAGTTGAACCTATTTAACGCGGGGCGTCGGCCTTCGTTAGCTGGAACTGTAAATCTTAGTTAGCGCTAATTTACAATTTATGTATTGTTTTCACATACTTTTTTATGTTTACGGATGCAGCGATTATTTGATTAAAGCGCTACAGTACGTCTAAGGCTGGATTCACACTGGCCTGGCGACAGCGATCTCGACCACAACCGCGACCGTTGCTATAGAAATAATCCCATTAGGCCTCGCTTCCCGACTGTTTACTGCGACCACGACAATATTCAGCCAGTTGAATATTTCGTGGTCGCAGCGGCTACGTCATTACGATAGCCAATAGAAAGGAGGCATTTGGCCATCTGTTACAAGTTGTACGCTACATCAACTCTTATTGGCTGTTGTTTACGCAGTTGCTATTGGTTGATTCGAAAAATCGTCAGGCCGGTCGTGATCAATGCGCGTGTTTTATCGCGAGTTGTCAGTCGTGGTCATAGTCGGACCAGTGTGAATCCAGCCTAAGCGGCGCTCTCGAAAGTGGCGAACTACCACAAACTAAGCCGTATACATCTATACGACACAAGTTTAAAATCTTATACATAGACAGTGTAAATCAAATTATGCGTATCATTTGTTAGAATGTAATCGTGTGTTTATCGACGCGAATGCAATTAGCGCGGGTTTAGCTATGTTATCCATAGAATGCGACAGAGCTAAAAAACAACATCAATCTATTCATAGAAGAATTTGCAAATAAAAATGTCAAACGTTCGGAACGATTTGGTAACAGCGTATAAACTTAAATATCTTCCGATGTATTTAATTGTTGTCCAAATAAAAATACTTTCATTTAAATCGATGTAGATCTGTTTACAATTTGTATATATGTTACGGGACATTCAGGAAATACTTGATTTTCCTAGTCAAAACGAGAGCGCTGGTCGGACGTTCTAGTATTTCCTAGGCCGAACTCGAAACTTTTTATTCAAAGTCCGGAATTTCTAGTTTTCCTACTCAAAACTCGAAGTTAAAACAAAAGTCTTCATATCTTACCACTCAGTTTTCGATATTTGCCAGCAGAATTTTCTTTCTTTAGAGAATATTCACAAGAGTAAAGAAATCTCATGGAGGAAGGCTGCAATCTGTGCCAGTGAAGTACGTACATAGGGCTAAATGCGCGAAGCATTGTGTATCTGAATTATGTTTGATATAAAAAGAATAACAATTTGTGTAATTCTAAATGCCACCAAAGCCTACCTTCCGGAATTTCTAGTTTTTCCTAATCAAAACCCGAAGTGGCGAACAGTTAAAACAAAGTTCCCACCAAAGCCTACCTGGCAAAATAATAATAGGTTCCTAGTAATTTTTTTCATTTTTGTATTTATGGTAATACTGCGAATATAAAAATTGTTGATTAGTTAATAAAAAAACATTATTATAATGAACATAATTCATATTTTTATTACTCGATAGGAAATAATAATTTCATTGTTATTTTCTGTTCTGTTGAGAAAATGAAATAAGACAAATTGAAAATAATGAATTATGTTTGTATAAAAAGAATAACATTTTGTGTAATTCTAAATGCCACAAAAGCGTACCTTGCAAAATAAATAACAGGTTCCTAGTTATTTTTTTTATTTTTGTATTTATGGTAATAATATAAAAATTATTACCATAAATACAAAAAAATTGTTGATTAAAGCCACCAAAGCCTACCTGGCAAAATAATAATAGGTTCCTAGTAATTTTTTTCATTTTTGTACCTATGGTAATACTGCGAATATAAAAATTGTTGTTGTACCTATGGTAAAATTGTGAATATAAAAATTGTTGATTTAATTGATTAAAAAAACGTTATTATAATGAACAATTGTTGATTAATTGATAAAAAACATTATTATAATGAACGTAATTCAAATTTTTATTACTTCTGATAGGAACAATAACAATTTCATTGTTATTTTCTTTTCTGTTGAGAAAATGAAATAAGACAAATTGAAAGGTTATTTTCTGTTCTGTTGAGAAAATGAAATAAGACAAATTGAAAATAGAGCTGATTCTCATTCATTATTACACGGTTGACTTTAAAGAATTGAAATTGCCAATTTTTTATTTTTTATGGACAAATATTTTAATTAGTCGAAGTTCGACATAAAATACAAAGTAAAAAAATTTTTAAAGTTGAAAAACACCACTAGGTATCTCTTATTTATTTTTGCCAGGTAGGCTTTTGTGGCACATAAAATGTTATTCTTGTTTGCGCAGACGTAATGTGGATACACAATGCTTCGCGCATTAAGCTCTATGTACTTCCATCGGCGCAGATTACAGCCTTCCTCCATGAGATTTGTTTATCCTGGCTGATATTCTCTAAAGAAAGAAATATCGAACTGGGAATACGTGAGAAATGAAGACTTTTCTTTTAACTGTTGCAACTTCGGGTTTCGACTAGGAAAAACTAGAAATTCCGGACTTTGAATAAGCATTTCGTATTCGGCCTAAGAAATACTAGAACGTCCGACCAGCGTTAGGACCTTCTCCTTTTGACTAGGATTGAATAAGCATTTCGTATTCGGCCTAAGAAATACTAGAACGTCCGACCAGCGTTAGGATCTTCTCCTTTTGACTAGGAAATTCCTGAATTCCGGTTTATCCCGTAACATATATAATAAAATTATTTTCACCTGTATAAAGTTTCACGTATCAACCTTATTAATAAATTAGTTCGCGTTAGGTTTTTTTACGTCGACATCTTTATAAATAAACGTTGACACCCAGTGTTACAGAGTTTACATAGCGTTTGAAATAAATTATATCGATAAATTAAAAAGAGGGGCCTCTCAGTTTTCAGCTACGCCACTGATTAACGGGTATCTAAAAAATTAATTAATTAATTACCGTATCTAAAAAATTATTAAATTTTATAGATACGGTAAGACCCCATTTGTTTTGGTCAACAGATCACCACTTAGTGTTCTTCCATTCTGGAAGAACACTAAGTGGTGATCCGAAAGCTAAGTACGCCAAATCCTGCTTATCGCGTAACGAAAACAGATAGTTGGCACTATATGAAGTAAATTTTAATATTATTATCTGTTTTATTCGATTTTACTACTAACGAGTACGATCAGACCACTTAGTGTTCTTTCATTCTGGAAGAACACTAAGTGGGGCGAAACCAGCCCTTCCATCGGTTGCCCACCCCGCGGAGGGGTCAGTCGGATGGTGGAAGACGGGGATGGACGGGCCGGACCCGGAACGCACGATAAATATTTCCGAGACTCGAACCCGGGTCCTCCGAGTGGAAGGAAAGCCGAAGCGTTTCCACCCGGCCAATTCGGCCGGTAAGACCCCGTTTAAGGCGGGGGATACGTTCCAAAAAAATCCGGCGCTAAACGAAATAGCGTTAAACCGGGTCATCTTAACACTTAAATAATGAGGATAGGTGAAACGGACAACGATTAAAATAATATACCTACCATTTTCTTTATTTTGTAACACGTATTATTACTAGTGATTTAACGTTAATTATTGACATTTTGTACGGGTAATGTCGATTTGTATGGATAAACCATTGGTGAAAATCGAAGCTATTCGAGAAAATAACGTACGTCGATGACCAGGAAGGTTCTTCCTGGTTTGACACTTTGGTTTTTCGTTAAGAAGTCATCTAAGGTGTTTGGCCTTTGGCTCTTTCGTTCGGCCAGCCACCACATCCGTGACACTCGGTCTGGCCTTGGAACTTCCATCGAATTTTGGACAAATCGGTCCATAATTTCCGTAATAGTGGCCAAACTTGTTTCGAGAAGATCCGTGGCGGATTTCGTACGTACCGCGCTTCACCGATATCGAAGGAGGCGGAGGAATATCGAAACGACAAATTGGTGCGATTTCGGATTTACCGGAGTAGAAAGCTTGGAAAAACTGTCTCAAAGTCAATCGATAAAAATATAGAATTGGAAAAACCGCGTTATATCCAAACAGCGTTAAGCGGGGTCTGATCGTACTCGTTAGTAGTAAAATCGAATAAAACAGATAATAATATTAAAATTTATTTCATATAGTGCCAACTATCTGTTTTCGTTACGCGATAAGTAGGATTTAGCTTTCGGAGCTCGGCCCGGTCTAGGACGAAAATGGCGGGTGACGGATCACTAAACCACGGCGACAACCGGGGAAAAGGAAGGCGGTATTTTCCCCCATCCAGAGCTTCAGTCGTATCCGTGGATGGTGGTACTCACCGTGTATATCTATACCGGACGATGTTAGAATAACCGCCCGGATATTCTAACATGGCCAGCTGGCTGGACGGCCAGACTTTGTTTCGGTGGCCAAATCCCATTTATTTATTTAGTACAGTCAAGATCAAAATATGTTGTAAAAAATAAACAAGAAAACACAAAATATATACAGTAATGTTATAACATATGAATATTTTGCTTCAGAAAACTGTTAAACTTGAGAGGGTCAATATGAAATAAATCAATATCAATATTCGCGGATAAGTCGAAAAGGAAAAGATCTACGAGTTATATTTAATCTAACATAAAGTATCGATTTATATCTAAGTCGAGTATCAGGAATCTTAAGCAATAAATCGACATCATCCATATTCTTTCTTAAAATCATGATATAGAATACCATGTCCAATATTCATATTTTTTAAAGTAATAGAAATGTGTAAAATGTATTCTTAATATTCTGTAGTATACTATTTAAGTATATTAATTTGGTTTTGGCCAATGACGACCAGATAACAATCCCGTAATCAATAATTGAAATGATAAATGCATAAAATAATAAAATTCTTCTGTGAACGGATCTAACATATTTTATATTCCCTGTGTAATTCTTAATTTTTTAACTAAAGCGATAATCAAAAGTAGTCAGTGTGACGGCCAGACGCTAATAAAATAATAAACTGGTGTAGTATTCCAATACCGAGTACTAACCATTTTATTCTTATATTTTTTTATAAATACGCATTTCATTTGGAATAAAGTGTAGCGAAATACTCCAAATTTGGCATTAACGCGACTCGTTCCGTGCCAAAGTTTAGCACCGGGAATGGTTTGTTAAAAAAATATATTTTTTTATTTATTTAATATTGGCGCGATATGATATGGCGCTGTTGAGTGAGGAAGATCCTCTCCGCTGCGCTATTCTCTCGATAATTCTATTTTGAAAAATTCGGATGTATCGATTCGCTCAAATGATAATTCTCATAGTTATCGTGTGTTACGCGCGAATATGACATTATCTAACTTTCGTAAGATGTCTTTCGAGTATAAGAAATCGTGGAAATGTGGAGTACGCCGAGTCAGTTCCAGAAGATTGGTACCCAGGTTGAACGAATTACTTATAGAAAGGTTCCGCCATTCGAAAGTCTAGTGCCATTGGCTAAACGTAATGAGGTGGCCAGCCGCCGAGGTAGCGTCAAAATGGCTATGTTTATAATGGTAAAATGTAGTTTGGATCGATTTCTTTCTTTTATGGAGGCAAAGAATCGATGAAACAAACACGAGAAAGAAAAGATAAACTATTCTTCCGATCATATTATTCTGATTACAAAATAAGAAAACTAAATAAATATGCCACATAATGGCGATAAATATATTTTTCGTTTCGGATTCGTTTAATTTTAGGTTTTATTGGCACCGCACAAGTTGGAATAGTCTTTTTGGTAATCATGGAGGATTCGATACTGGGCGATTAGTCCTAGTAAGGCAGGCCTTCTCGTACACCCATCGGCCGCCCCTAGGAGTCGACCCTTCGAGAGGCCCCAATTAATAAATTGGAGACCGATGCAGCGTTCGAACCCTGGCTCATCGGGGAGTAAGCGGATATGTAACCAGACTGGCCATTTTATTGCCATAAAAATACCATCATTTTATTATTATATGTTTACTTATATTTATTATTTTTTTAAATTAGTAATTTTGCTATTTTCTGATTTAATTTCCGAATAGTATTTAGATGATGGATTTAGTAATGCATTTTCTTGGCGGCCGGTCGAATCTCTCGATGGAAAAAGATACTTAATATAGTTTGTACTCGAAGCGTGCAGTATTTCTTTCAGACGATGATATATCTAAGTAAAAAATAAAATTTGAAACCTGGCTGACTAGCGAAGATAGTCATGTATTAAATATTTTTAGTTATTATAAGTACGCTGTTATCCAGATAAACAGAGAAAGCGTAAGAGGTGGAGGCTCGTTATTGGCGTATAGAGATTATAAAACTATTTTATTGGATTTCTGGCGCGATAATTTATTATTGTCGCGTTAAAAATTATTATCGCAGTGTTATATTACCCACCAAATATTTTAGAGGATCGAGTTGTTGTAACAATCGATATTATAAACAAGACATTACATAAGTATCCTGATTTTAATATAGTATTGTTAGGGGATTTTCCTAATTTGAGATGGAAATGGAGGCGAATAATATGCCTAGTACGGTAAGTCGGCCGGATGGCCACCTGGTAAAGCTTTGGCTTTCCACTCTGGAGAACCCGGGTCCCACCCCTCGAAAATGTTTATGGTGGGGTCAGGGCCGGCCCGTCGATCTCGATCCTCCACCATCCGGCTGACCCTCTGCCGGGATGGACAGCCTGTGGAACAGTGACGTAACCAGGATTTCAAAATGTTTATGGTGGGGTCAGGGCCGGCCCGTCGATCTCGGTCCTCCACCATCCGGCTGACCCTCCGCCGGGATGGACAGCCTGTGGAACAGTGACGTAACCAGGATTTTTTTTGGGTGGGCCACACCAATGTGAAAGAACATTATCCCGTATGAATTTTATTAAATCGTATTTACGTAACTGAATGCTTGATGATTGGTTAAGCAATTTAGCAATCATGTTCATCGAGAGAAAAATCGCAAAAGCTCTCGATTTGGACAAAATAATCGATCGTTTTGCATCATTAATTAAAAATCACCGCATAATTTTGTATTGAGCTGATATCAAATAAATACTTATATTTATCAGTATTTTGAAACTTTATTTAATAATTTTACAAATTAATTTATTCTTTCCAGCTAATCGCATTAATTAAGTACTGCGTAAAATATGCGAAGGACGCGTTTTTCGCGGCTTGTAAATAAAATTTTTTATCGCTATTAGCGTGAAATTATGTGGACTTAAATTATGCTTGTGGGTTTTATTTTCATTTTTACGGAATACAAAGCGTCTTGGATTATGAGGTGTTTAATGTATTCGGTTGTAAATTTTCATTTTTACAAAACTCGAGGCGTCTTGGGTTATGTGGAGTTGAACTCTCGCGGTTTCCAATTTTACGTTTCGGGTTATATATTCAGGGTGAGCCAGCGCACGGGCCAGAACTTTCAATGCATGGGCCATGGCCCACCCGTAATTACGTCCATGCTGTGGAAGGGCTGGTTTCGACCATCACATAGTATTCTACCAGAATGGAGTGTGGCGACATCTGTTGACCGAAAAAGTTATGTCTAGTATTGGAGAGGCGTTTTTTTTTATCAATCGATAAATTTTAATAATTTAATCCAAGTTATTAGCTTTCCTATTAGAAAAGATAATTTTCTCGATCTTCTTTTCACTGATATAGATTGTATCGAGACATTTCCTTCCGCTGGGTTGGATTTTGACCATATTCCCTTTGAAAATAGTTTTTGTTCGATGTGAAAACAGAAAGAGATATTGTCCGTCCACCAAAGCCGCGCCTAGCTAAGGTAGATGAGTCCAGACGCGAAAGGGAGAGTCGCAGTCGGTATAATGACGGGTGAATTAATATTATATAAAGTTCTGTTAAGTATACTATTTCCAACGTCGAAACTAATCGTTTAGCATTCGACATTACAATAAGTTTCCATTCGACTTCAGTTATCTCGCGTTTGAAAACATCCACGCGTCGAGCTGTCGTCCCTATTTTGTTACTGGACTCGTTCAGTTAGGGCACGCGTACTCGCGTCGATGATGGCGGCTAAGCTGGACGGACAGTATATTCTAGAGTTTATATAAAAGATTGGTTTAATGCCGATTGGTTTGGTATAATTAATTATATACTCGATCAGAATTGGGTTATATTTTATTCTCATAATTTGAATATTCAACAATTTTTTGATTATCTTTATAGTATTTTTTCAATTATTTATACCTACTAAAGTAAAAAGCATCATTATAATTATATTAAGAAATCGATTGAGACCAAAATTTAAAAAAAGTAAATAGACACTATAATAATTGGAAATCCTAGGGAAGTTATACTTCTATGTTTTTATACAATGTCGAAAAGTAAAGATATTTCGAAAGTCTCGATGTCGATAGAATATCATCTTTGAATTATATGGCCAATTATTTCTCATAATGTTCTCGAAAATTCTGGAATTCCATAAATATATTCAGGAAAACAGATGATAAGGTGAGACAACCAATTTCTGACGATCTAGTCGATCCGATTATTTAGTACAGAAATATACGATAAAGTCTGGTTATAGGTTTGAGATACCTTATAATAAGTTTCTTAAAACAGTAATTGATCCCAGAGATATTATAAATGCTTCGTCTAATAAGAAAAAATTTTCGTTCCAAATATATTTTATAAAAAAGTTATTCCTCACATAGTTCCGTGTCTCTTTTTTATTCGAGTTTATTATACAAAATTGCATTATTCCTTCTGGATTTTTTTTAATCCGTTTTAAAACCAAAAAAAGATCCGAGCCACCCTTCGTCATATCGCCCATTAACTATTTCTAATTCATTTTTGAAAAAAATAATTTTAAGGTACATTAGTTTTCCTATTAGAAATAAGTTACATTTAAATCGCCACACCTGTAAATTCTACAATTACCAGCCTATTACAGCGTATTTATGAGAATTTTGAAAAAATAATGAGATTTTTACAGCTTATTTAGATCGTAAATCGGCGTTTGATGGCGTAAATATAGATAAATTAATTCGTAGATTAGATAAAGTTTTCGATATCGATGACGACGCGTTATTTCTCGTTAATAATTTATTAAAACTGAGAAATTATAAAATAAAAATTAACGATATGGTGGTTAAAAATTTAATCCGACTGTCGGTATTCCTCGGGGCTCTTCATTAAGCGCGCTATTGTTCGTAACTTAGGTAGATCCGATATTTTCATTAACTAATTCCTTCGTTCTGGGTTCGGCCGACGACCTCCAGATATCAAATGTGGATTATTTAATCTGAAAAGGTGATTTAACAATCATTAATAACCGGTTATCGGATAATGGTCTCTCTATTAATTCCGATAAAACCGTATTTATGAAATATTCTTCGAAACCCCACGCTTCGCATTCCACCGATTATTATAAGGGTACGTTCCTAAACTCAACGGTTTATAAACCGCTTTAGGCGAGCTTTCCAAAACTACCGTTGAAGATAAAACGTTTTTTTTTGGTCAACAGATGACGCTACTTTCCACTCAGTAAGAGTACTAAGTGGCGGGGCGAAACAAGCTCCAAGGAAGATATATCTTCCTTGACAAGCCCTTCCATAGGCTGCCCACCCCTGCGGAGGGGTCAGTCAGATGGTGGAGGACGGGGCTCGACGGCTGGGGCCGGACCCCATAAAATAAAACGTTTTAAACTGGTTCGCGCATCGGAGTCATCCAAGTTTTTCTTCGGTGAATGACGCTAGGAGACTATTTAAAATGGCGTCAGCACTCGGGTCCCACCCCTTGAAAATATTTATCATGGGGTCCGGGCCCGGCCCGTCGATCCCCGTCCTCCACAATCCGGCTGACCCCTCCGCAGGGGTGGGCAGCCTGTGGAAGGGCTTGTTTCGCCCCGCCACTTAGTACTCTTACTGAGTGGAAAGTGGCGTCATCTGTTGACATAGTATTCTCCCTGAATGGAAAGTGGCGTCATCTGTTAACAAAAAAAAAAAAATGGCGACAGCAATGTTTTTAATTAAAGAAACGTTTACATTTTTATATAAAGCGGTCTGCGCGTAATAAATAATTTATTTTTTATATATTAAATATTTACGGTGTATCTACCATTAAAATTTATATTAAATATGATTTTTCACCTCGTAATTTAAACGCGGATTTTACATTAGATTTTTATTAAATACTGTATAGCATTTTAAGAAAAATAAAAAACAAGATATCTGGACTGATGATCTCGAAAGACGAAAATGTTCTTTGCAGGATATATCATTATAGCGATGAATGACAATTTTAATTTAAAAAATTATTTTTATTTTTTTATAATTTTTTAAATTATTTATATATTATAAGGATAATGAGTAAATTTAAATTTATTCACTTATAAGCAGTAAGTGAGTGATCGGTTAACGAACACTTTTTCGACCGATTTTTATGTTCGGTTAACGAACACTTCACAGAACAAACTGTGGAACCCGCGGACTGACGGAATGAGAGATCAGCCCGATGGTTGCGTGGTAAAGCTGTGGCTTAACATTCTGGAGGATCCGGAGGTCCCACTCCTTCAATTTTTCAGGAGGGATCTGGGCCCAGCCCGTTGAAACCCATCCTTCCGTTTGACTCCATCATGGGTATTGGTCAGCCTGTGATGATGGCGCTTCTATAAGTGGCCGCCTCCAGATAAAAATATTCCATGAGGATATTTCGGCTTAACTAACCTAACGGAATGACAGGTTTAGGCTTTGCGCGTTCGTGGACTTATGGGTAAGGTTGGAAGAACAGTAATTTTTCCTGATTAAAATGAACTCGGAGACAACGTAAAACAAAGATTTATTAAAAAAGATAAGAGAGAGATTTTACAACATTTTGGTCTTAGAATGGCACCCATACCAGATTGAGGTCAATAGGCTTGGGGATCTCTACCACGGCAATGCTATTAATCACTTTCGAAAAATCCTGAAGAAGAGAGAAAAGCAATCGATATTGGACAGATTCTTTATCGGGAAATAAATATATAGATGAAAATGCAAGACTATGTATGTATATATTATTGTTATTACATATAAATAAACGTAGTAAGAAATTATATAATTTTTTATTTATGTTTTTTTGGGT